>PVIC010022033.1:0-22049 GCA_004025085.1 Thryonomys swinderianus
TGAGTGCAGAGTTCAGGAGAGCAGCAGTGATTTTTTTTCTAGAAAAATTCTGTAGATACCCTTGAGAGGCCCCAGTTGTGTTGAGTCAAAGTAACAGAGAGTCTTACTCAGCACATTGAATCTGTAAGCAAAGTCTCCTATCTTACCAGTCTTAAAGAACTAGAAAATAATTCAAAAGACTAAGACAGTTGGGTTAGTGCTGAGATGGTATAACACATGCATTCAAACTCACCACAATGTACATTTTATTGGCTTTGATAACCCAAGAAGAAAAAGTAGTTCAGAATTAGGGAAAACATAATTTAAATTGTTACACATTTAAATTCTCTTTTTCATGCAAGGCCTAGCTCAACTCACTTAATGACCAATTATTTTTAATACAAGAGAATCATAGCCCACTCCATTCTGGAGATATAACAAAGGAGAAAGAGATATTTGCAGGTGCCCCAAAAGACCAACACTATGTAGAACCAATGTTTTACACAAAGAATAATCACTTTCCAAACAAACAATATAATACCAAGTCAATATAAAAAAGGTGCCAAAGTCTATTTATGTACAAAAATAAATATTAATCTCAACTCAAATTTTTCACTTTCATAAAAATTAACTTGTTCTATTATGGTAAATTTAGAACATTATGCATTTGTCAAAAGATCATATAATTATAAAAGATTACAAGTGGACTATCTTAATGGTGTACTTCAGTTAATATTACTATATTCTTATTAGATCATCAATTGTAACCAAGGTATCACACTATGAAAAGATGTTAATAACAGGAGAAACTGTAGAATGGGTGAGGCCAAAAATAGGTTTTGTGGGATCTATTTCTTGTTCATCTTTCTGTACATCTAAAACCACTCTAAAAATAAAGTGTACTAAAGATTTTACTAAACAATTGTGTATGACTCACCAGGTCCTCCAGTCTCACATTTTTATTCATTACTTAAAAGAATTGGACAGATCTAATTTTAAATTTCAGCTATGCACTTACTAGATGATAATTTAGTAAATCTAGGTTTGTAAACCTACAGTTTACCTAGTATCAAAATGCTGAGTTTCTTTAGATGAAAAAAATGGCCATCACATATAATTTACAGTTATTACTGAAGACCTTAAGTTAAATGTGCACAAGGACGTATCTGTGGACAGAACATGGCACATATTAGATACTCCATAAACATCAGTTCCTTTTTCTAAAATTTCACCATTTTAGGACAAGCCCCCAAATTGTAAATTCTACAAAGTTTGGTTTGATGTTTTTCAAAGTAGCAAAAAGGAAAACAATGAATTTAAAGTACCATTAGTTTATTGCATGAAAGCATTGAGAACAAACTCCTTTTTCAAAGAAACAGGAATGAACAGTTTCAGGGTAGAGAATATAGTGACTATTATATCCCAGAGGAGAAAATATGGAGAAAAGTATAATTCTTTAATTAGGATTTCTGAACAAAAGGATTTCTGAACAAAAACAGTAAGATGCATACTCAGAAAAAAGAATAAAATCTCAGCTCCATTCTTCACTTTAAAGTAATCAACAGAATAAATAAATAAAATAGTACACTGATAGGTTATAGGAATTAGAGTATGGCTATTTTTTGTTTGTTTGTTTTTTGAGACAGGGTCTTGCTTTGTAGTTTAGGCTGGCCCTGAGCTCACCATGTAGCCCAGGCAAGCCTGGAACTCAGCAATCCTCCTGCCTCTGCCTCCCGAGTGCTAGGATTACAGGCATGAGCCACCACACCCGGCACTGTGGTATGTGGTATGTGGTATGTGGTATTGATTACTGGTGGGCGCGAATCACCACGCCCAGCATTGTATGTGGTTATAGATATCTAACTCAGGGCCCTGTGCTTGCAAGGCAGGCGCTGGAATCACTGAGCTAAATCTCCGGCCCAGAATATGGCTATTTTTGAGGATCCATTCTGCTCACTAAAATAAACAATAGCTGCGAGTTGCTGCCCGCTTTGAAGATCAATTAGCACAAGAATTATATCTCAAGTCTTTGTGTAGGCAGAGTAAATGATCCTATCAACCTGATGTAGGAGACAAATAAAAGGGTCTTTCTGCCAACTTCACTTCAACACTTTTCCCAGAGCTTTGTAGCTGCAGATAGGGGTAGACATGACTCTGATATCACCTTCCCTTTGTTAAACCTGGTCTCCCATCCTAGTGCACTTAATGGCCTGCGTTCATATTGTTTCTTCAAAAATGAAGGAAATGTTAAACAGCTAGTTTATTGTCAGGAGGCTGTTTCCTTCTTTGGATAGTCACTGGGAACAAACAAAACTAGACAAGGAGGCTTAGTAAGCATTCATACTAATCCTCTGATGACAAGCACATTATGTTAATTATTGGTATAGATCTATTCCTGGCTTGCTTAGAAATGTTTTTGTGTGAAAATACTGACCATCCAAGAAATGTTTGAGGCTGAGCTCTAGACATTGATGATTAGAGAGACTAATGGAAGAAAAAGAATAGAAATAATAAGTGTTTTGTTTCACTTGAGATAGACCCTATTGGGAATGAATTCCCTGATTTTTCAGACACACCCTTCTGAGCAGTAAACCATGCTATGTGGAGTTTCCACCCTTCTTGGAGCCTTTCTACAGACCAGATAGAAGACTGACTCATTTCTAAAAAATCCTAGATCAGTCTGAGAGCCTTAGAGGTAGAATTTGATCAGCTCTATAATCCTGAAATGTATCCTCTCATATTTAGGTTTGGCTTTATTGGTTGTAAGGGGAGAAATGCATTGAGATTTCTCCCATGTAAGATTATAAAGTTTTAAAATATCAACCAAATTCAATGGTGTAATATGCTTCCTAATTGCATCCAGGACAGAATTTTTATGATTATGTAATTGTTTTCCAATTCTCAGTCTTCTGAAATAAACATCTGCACAGAATTATAAATTCACTGTGGACACTGAGTAGAGACAGAGTCCCATAATGTTATCGATTGACAGTATGCTAGACTTGGGGTATTACAGTACTGTGTTCTCTACCCATAACATTTCTCCTTATATAAAATTGACTCAATACATGTTAATTTCAAAACTATCAGATTTTATAAAATTATGCAGTTTTTAAGCACTTCCTGAGACACACAGCCATAGCTGTAGGTTTGAATTTAGAAGCATTCTGAGTCTACATTTGTGTGTATCCACTCCGTGCAGCTCTCTTCATTGAGGAACACACTTTCACATCACACTCTCCACCAATTAGTCTGATTTCGCTAATCATGAGTGTTCCAATTGTTCACTCTTCAAAGTGGTGAGAGATTTCTCAGAAACCACTTTGCTTTTTGGAGAAGTGGAGTGACTGCATCAACACTGATTTTGTTTTTGTTATGTCGGCAGAGGACATAATTAACCTTTTATTTTCTGGCTTAGGGCAATCATTTACTTCAAAAAGAAAAGCCTCTAACATACTTACTAGATCATTTTGGCTGCTTATGTACAATAAACTGTAATTCAGATTTTGGCATGACTGAACAATTCCAGGATCCAGGGTAGGGTGGGAGCAGGGGTATTATTGCAGGAGATAGAAAAAAAGGAGAATGACTATGGTATTTTTCCACACATTTTATTTCAGGGATACCTGACACTCTCCCTGATGTCAATTTGAGCATTTGAAGAACAAGGTTTTTATAACTTTTTGGAGGGATTCATGCATTCCATTGTGTGTCTTATTAAAGGACTAAGCACCCTCACTGTAAAAAATTGTATGTAGACACATATAAACACAAACATTGTCCAAAAAAAGTACAGGTGATGCTGAGGATTTATCTCAGTTTTTCCACATCTGCCTGGAGAAGGCAACATCGAGAGTTTGATGCTCAGCACGGTAAAAAGGAAAAAATAGTACAGGTATATCATAGACCTTGTATCACGCAGTTTTCCCTTCCTGTGACACAATACTTAATGTGCAAAACGTAAAGGTGGTGAGGTTTAATTTGGCTCAGGGAAGTTCATGGTCATCAGGCCCCAAGGCAGAAACAATGTGGTGGAAAAGCTCCTCACTTCGTGGCAACCAGAATGCTTAGAGGAGGGAAGAGACCCCCTGGGAGGTACAGCTTTCAAAGGCACATCTGCAGAGATGTATCTCTTCCATACAGGCTTCAACTCCAAGAACATATTTAACTGTGAACTCATCAATGGACCAGTCCACTGAGGAGTACAGCTCCCCTTGGTCCAAACACTTTCCATAGCCCCACCTCTGACTGAATACATGAAACTTTTGAGGGACATTTTAGATCTAAACTATAACATTCAACCCTAGACCCCAAAGAGCTTTTATACTAAAGTATAAAAGATACTCCAAAGCCCATCATCATTCAGAACTTGGCTTCTGAGAACATTGACCACACAACCCCCTTTTTCTGCTTCTACTACATACATTCTTTCATTATTAGTCTTGCTCTGTTACATAAATAAGAATCACATAGGGCTAATTGTTGTAGTTGCCTGGCCTTCTGTCAGATAACTATATTTTTACTCTATTTATTTGATTCAATGTATACTTTTTTATTACATTTGAATTAGATGATTACAACCCTTGTGGGAGTTAGTACATATATTTTTTAGAGCCTCAAGTGATGCTGATGCAAGTAACAGATGATCATAAATTGATAAATGATCACAATGGAGAAACTAGACTCAGAGGAAAAGGGGGTAGCTCAGTATATACAAAAGTACAGTCAAAACAACCAGACTGTTTTTCCTCTCTCAGAAGGAAACTGAGGCATTGAAAATAGAGCTGCTGTTCTGCTCAGTGTGACCATTCTGAGACTTCATTTACTTTTCCCCAATGCTATTTGTCCTCAGTGCTCATTATAACCTACAGGAGATGGGAATGGGAAATCACAGCAATTTTCCTCTCATCCCAGACTCATAAAGTAGACCCTGGGCCCATCCTTTTCTTCAAAATGCTTTCTTCTCTTCCTTGTTTTCATGGAACTGGATGGTTTACAGCTCAAAACAGGAAGCAAAGAGTATATTGAGTAAAAGCATAAGGTCTCCAGAGATGTCTTCTTTCAAAGTAGATTTTCTGTGTGCTGGCAGTAGACTCTGGTGAGCAGTTCTCTACATCTCTTAAGAGGTATGCTTGTGCCAGTAGATGAAAGTAATATAAGAGGAAATAAGAAATTTAGACTTTGTCCAGCCTGGGAAGGCAGACTTATCATCTTCTTCATTGACCTATCAAAACACTAATTAGAATAAGGTATAAACTCATTAACCTAACCCTGCTAAATCTGTCTGCTATTCCAGAAAGTTCTGTCATAATATCTAAATGTCAAATATGAAATATTCGTTTCAGAGAGCAAATGCATGTTGCTTCTATAATTTAGATATCAGCTAACTTTCATAACACTGGCTGCTCAAATTTCCTTCTTTAATCTTTTAGCAATGATAGACATTGCTTTCTATTGATGCAAAGAGAAATGGGCAAAAAAAGTAACACTAGTGCTTGTATGCAAGAGGATATTTTAATATTTCCTATGAAGGGAAAACAGGAAAATTTGATGATTCTTTTATTATTGATTCAGTGCAGTGGTTTCCTTGGCAATTAACACCAGAGGTGTTAGGCTGGGAAGAGCTGAAAACTCCTATCCAACTTTATCTACAGTGCATTAAATGGTTTTCAGATAAACACCCATGGCGTGGCACAGGAACAGTGGCATGTGTGATAGAGGAAGGGACAGAGGTGGCCAGGAAGGGAAGCGAGTGACTGCGACTGTTTCAGTTGGCGTCAAAATTTAAGTGAAACAAAACACTGCAGGCACTGTTTAACACGGAAATCAATTAAATAAAATCGAAGCTAATTCATTTATGTTGCCTTTTGTCTTCTAAGTGATTTCTTGAGGTGAAAGGAACAGAACCTTCCCAATTAGAAAAGAGCTAACAAATATTTTATTTTACAGTAAATGAGATTTTCACTGTAGCAAGTCATAAAAGTTTCAGAGAGAAAAAAGAGATATCTGAGTTTTAAAAACTTGAATAGTTCAAGCTTTCAACAGAGATGGACCTTTCAACTTGGCATTTAGAAAGCTTGAAAGCACTTCTGGCCTCTCAGAATTTCAGAGAGGAAAAAAAGAACAAAATGTAGATGATCTGTGCCAGGTGTGGTGGCTCACGCCTGTAATCCCAGCACTCAGGAGGCAGAGACAGGAGGATTGCTGAGTTTGAGGCTTGCCTGGACTACATCGTGAGCTCAGAGCCAGCCTGAACTACAAAGCGAGACCCTGTCTCAAAAAAAAAATGTAGATGATCTGAGATATGCTACAGAGCAGAGATGGAAAATCAACTCCTCAGATGCTTCCATTCCTTTCTTATACCAGTCTTAAAGTTTCCAAATATGATTTTTTCCTGGCTGTTCCAAAATCCTTTCCATTTCTTAAACTTAGTACTGTTACTGACAGCTCTACACATTTACACTCCTCCTTTTCCTAGACTGGAAGTATTAGAAACACCAAGAAAACTTTTATCTCTGGAAATGTACACCAACAACCCTATTTGTGAGATTCCTGCTGTAGAAATACAAAATGCCTTAAATTTAATGAGTCCAGAGCTTTTCCACATGTAAAAGCAAAACATATTAAAATGTGCATAATGTTGACAGAATTTAATGTGTAAGAAAACATAATAAGCATAATGTCATTTCTAGTAGTATATATGTAAACATGTTCTATATGTCCTACTAAGTAAAATTAAACGAATTGACTCCTTTAGTTCTAGCCCCTGAAAATTATGTTTGTAAATAAAAAATACAGAAAATGATAAGAATTATATGTATATTGAATTTTAAAAAGCAAACTATGAAGAGGATGAAGTTCAGTATTAGAGTGCTTACCTAATGTGTGTGAAGACTTGGGTCTTGAATGTTTTGTTTTC
Organism: Thryonomys swinderianus; assembly: GCA_004025085.1. Lineage (NCBI taxonomy): Eukaryota > Metazoa > Chordata > Mammalia > Rodentia > Thryonomyidae > Thryonomys > Thryonomys swinderianus. The sequence continues at coordinate 6,899 of PVIC010022033.1, forward strand.
TTTTCGTTGTTTTTTTTGGCTGAACCAAGAATTGAATTGAAAACCTTACACTTGCCAGGCATGTGATGGCACCCCTGAGCTATGCCCCTGGGCCCTGAAGACTTAAGTTTGATCTTCAGCAACACACACACACACACACACACACACACACACATGCACACACACATACACTCTATGATTTATAAATGTATACTAAATATGTATTAGTTTTGCCCACTTAAAATTAAGCTACTTTATGCTTAATATGTTCTGGACATATGTACCTCATAAAACATATGTATTACAAATATTTCATTCCTGATTTGTTTGGCTTTCATTTTCATATCTTAGGTTTGATCTTCAGCAACACACACACACACGCACACACACATACACTCTATGATTTCTAAATGTATACTAAATATGTATTAGTTTTGCCCACTTAAAATTAAGCTACTTTATGCTTAATATGTTCTGGACATAAGTACCTCATAAAACATATGTATTACAAATATTTCATTCCTGATTTGTTTGACTTTCATTTTCATATCTTAAATATTTTCTTTTCTTTATAATTTGAATCTTTATTGATACATATATATATAAACATCACAATCATGCTCAATATTGAGAATTTGTATGTGACATGACTTAATCCTCATTTTTTCCCCATCCCCTACCCACCCCACACCTCTGCCCCCTGTATACATAGGTTTTGTTTTCTTTTTTTAAGCATTACATTTTTTATTTCTCCTTGTTACTTACCCATAAACCCCATTTCCCTTTGAATATTTTCTATTTCACAATATCGATCATGCATTCTAGAACTCATTTACATCTTCAGTTTCTCACACCACAGAAAAGACATATTTACACATCTGTGACTTACTTATTTCACTTATGAGTATTCCTTAAGATACTTCCATTTGAGTATAAGTGACTCCAAATTATCATTTTTATGGTAGAGTATTACTCCATTTTATTAAAAAACCACATCTTTATCCAATCTAGAGTTGATGGGCTGTTTCCAAGATTTTTCTATCATGAACTGAGTTGATATAAACATGGGTGCACTTATGTCACTGTGGTATGAATCTTGTAATTCTTTTGTCTATATCCCCAGCAGGAGAGCAGCAGGGTCAAATGAGACCACTAACTGTAGTTTTTTGAGGAGTCTCCACACTGATCTCCATAGTGCTTGTATCAGCTTACATTCCCACCAACAGTGAAGAGTTCCTTTTTCTCCACAGCCTCTCCAGCATTGGTTGCTGGCTGATTTTGAGATAGTAGTCATTGTTTGTGGAGTGAGATGAAATCTCAGTGTTGTTTTCATCTGCATCTCTCAAATGACCAGTGTCATTGAGCATTTCTTCATATGCTTCTTAGCTGCTTTTACATCTTCCTCTGCAAAGAGTCTGTTCATTTTAGATGCCCATTTTTGAATTAGGTCTTTAAGTTGGGGGGGGCTGATTTTTTAAGCTCTTTGTATATCTAGATAGTAGCCCTTTGAGAAACAGCCAGTAAAATTTTTTTTCCCGTATTGTTGGTTGTCTTTTTGCTCTGCTAGTGGTTTCTTTTGCTGTGCAGAAGCCTTTTTTTTTTTTTTTTTGAGACAGGGTCCCGCTTTGTAGTTCAGGCTGGCCCTGAGCTCACTATGTAGCCCAGGCAAGCCTGAAACTCAGCAATCTGCCTGTCTCTGCCTCCGGAGTGCTGGGATTACAGGCGTGAGCCACCACGCCCAGCACTGTGGTATGTGGTATTGATGGCTGGTGGGCATGAGTCTCCACACCCAGCATTGTATGTGGTTTCCGGGGATCAAACTCAGGACCTTGCGCTTGTGAGGCAGGCGCCTGAACCTCTGCGCTAACCCTCTGGCCCCAGAAGCCTTTTAATAAGATGAGATCCCACTTGTTGATTTCTTCTGCTAGGTCTCGAGCTATATAGGTTTTGTTCACAAAGTCTTTCCCTAAGCCGGTGTCTCTAAGAGTACTATCTAACCTGTTTTGCAGCAGGTTTAATGTCTCTGTTTTACTGTTTAGGTCTCTCATCCACTTTGATTTTAGTTTAGTATACTGTGAAAGAAATGGGTCTAGCTTCCGTCTTTGGCAGGTTGAAACCCAGTTTTTCCAGCACCATTTGTTAAAAAGGCTATCTTTCCTCCATTGAGGATGTTTGGCCCCTTTGTCAAAGATAAGGTGCCTTAGTGTATCTGGAGTTGTTTCTGAAACTTCTAATCTGTTTCACTGATCCTCAGGTCTGTTTCGTTGACAGTACCATGCCATTTTTATTATAGTGGCTTTGAAGTAAAGTTTCAAATTGGGGATAGTGATACCCTCAGCCATGTCCTTGTTTCCTAGAATTGCTTTTGCTATTATAGGTCTTTTGTGGTTCCAGATGAATTTTTGGATGATTTTTCTCTAGATCTGTGAAATATGCTGTTGGGATTTCAATTGGGATTGCATTCAATCTATACAATAGTTGTGGGAGTATAGCCATTTTAATGATATTGCTAGGAACAAGGGACATCTTTCCATTTTCTGATGTGCTCTTCAAGCTCCTTTTTCAGAGTGTTGTAGTTTTCAGAGTAGACATCCTACACCTCCTTTGTTAGATTGATTCCTAGATATTTCATTTTTTTGAATGCTATTGTGAAAGGAACTGACTCCCGAATTTCTTTCTCTATTATCTGTCATTTGTGTATAAAAATGTGATTGATTTTTGAGCATTGACCTTGTGTCCAGCTGTGCTACTAAATTTGGTGATTAAGTTTAGTGGTTGTTTGGTGGAGTTTTAAAGATCATCTATATAGAGAACCATGTCATCGGCAAATAATGACAGTTTAACTTCTTCCTTTTCTGTCTTTATTCCTTTTATTTCTTTCTCTTGTCTAATTGCTGTGGCTAATACTTACAGCACTCTATGAGTGGTGATAGTGGACATGTTTTTCTTGTTCCTGATCTTAATGTGAAAGGTTTCAATTTTTGACCATCTAGGATGATGCTGGCTGTTGGTTTCTCATAAATAGCTTTTATTAGGTTGAGATAAAGTCCATCTATTCCAATTTTCTGCAGGGGTTTTGATCATGTATGGGTGGTGGATTTTGTCAAATGCTTTTTCTGCATCTATTGAGATGACCATTTGGTTTCCATCCTTGAATCTGTTAATATAATGTGTTATGTTTATTGATTTTTGTGTGTTGAACCATCCTTGCATCCCAGGAATGATTCCAACTTGGTCAGGCTATATGATCTTCTTGATGAATCTCTGTATGCTGTTTGCCAGTATCTTATTGAAAATTTTTACACCCATGTTCATTAGGGAGATTGTCCTATAGTTCTTTGCTCTCTTTCTGCTTTTGGAATCAAAGTAGTGGTTGTTTTGAGGAATGAATTTGGGAGTACTGCTTCCCTTTCAACTTCATTAAAGAGTTTCAGAAGTAGTGGCATTAACTCTTCTTTGAAAGTTTTGTAGAGTTCAACAGTAAAGCCATCAGGACCAGGGCTTTTCTTTGTTGGTAGATTTTTTTATTACATTTTCCATTTCACAGATTGATATTGGGTGTTTAACATTTTTATATCCTCTTCATTGAGCTTTGGAAGTTTATATGTGTCTAGGAATCTATCCATTTCCTCTATATTTTCCATCTGGACTTCAGCTGTATCTGTGGTGATTTTCCCCTTTTCATTCCTAATAGCATGGATTTGAGCCTTTTCCTTCTTTTGTTTGATAAGGTTGGCTAAGGGTCTATCAATTCTGTTTATCTTTTCAAAGAACCAACTCTTAGATTTGTTGATTTTTTTTGTGGTGTTCTCTTAGTCTCCATTGCATTAATTTCAGTTCTGATCCTTCATATCCTAAATATTTTCTTTTAAACAGAAGTTTTTAATTTCTGTGAAATAGTACGTGAACATTATCTTCTGTAAATAATGCTTTTCATTTTAAAAGAAATCCTAGCCAAAGTTACAAGGAATTTATTTTTTCTTACAGATGTTTTATAACTTTGGGTTTTATACTTAGTTGGATGATCCATTTTTCAGTAAATATTTGTATACGGTACACATAGAAGCCAAAGTTCTATTTTTCTCTTTTTCTTTCCTTCTCTCTCCTTTTTTTTTTGCCCTCAGGCTCCACCTCCATTGATGTTAAACTGTCCCATTTGAAAATATTTCCTTTTCTGCATTACATTTGAACCCCTGTTGTAATGAGTTGTTCATATATATATGTGGGTCCATTTCCAGATGCTTGATTCTGCCTTGTCAATTATTTGATCTACTTGTCAATTATTTTTCTGTACTACAGTTTTAATTATTGCAGTTCTATAGTCAGTGTAGAAAATAGGTAATGTGCATTTTCCAACTTTTTTTTTCTTTTCAAAATTGTTTTGGTCACTCAGCTTCCTGCACTTTTCCAAATAAATTTCTGGCTTAGCTTGTTGATGGCTACAAAATACCTTAATGACATATTTGCATCTATATCCTTGTACATATATTATATGAAAGTGTTCTGAGTATTATCTCTTCCTACTTATTTCCCTGTCTTTCTCAGTACATTCATATATTTTGTCTGAAAGAAAACTATTTTTCCAACCCTTTAAATGTTAGCATTCTGATTTATATTATATACAGGAATCACTGATCAGAAACTTAAAGAGGCAAAGAGCAGTATTATTGCTGGTCATTGTGGATTAAAAGAGTGTAAAGGGGCTGGAGATTTAGCTCAGTGGTTCCAGCACCTGCCTCACAAAGGCAAGGCCCTGAGTTCGATCCTGGTAACCACATACAATGCTGGGCATGGTGACTCACGCCCACCAGCCTTCAATACCACATACCACAGTGCTGGGCGTGGTGGCTCACACCTGTATCCCAGCACTCGGGAAGCAGATACAGGAGGATTGCTGAGTTCCAGACTTGCCTGGGCTGCATAGTGAGCTCATGGCCAGCCTGAACTACAAAGTGAGACCCTGTCTCAAAAAAAAAAAAAAAAAAAGTGTGAAGATAGTGAATCTGTGATATAAAATGGCTTCTGAACATATTCTGAAGATTCACTTGCTTGGATAAAGTAGATAATTGTGAGCACTAGTGTTTGAATTCAAGGAATTCTAATACCACTTCACTTTGGTTAGCAATGACTCTTTTTAAAATCTTCACCTACTCTTTAAACTTTTTGTGATAGTTTCTTATATTATGCCCATTTCTTCCAAAAAAACAAGTTTTGGTTTTTTTTTTTTTTTGAGACAGGGTCTCGCTTTGTAGTTCAGGCTGGCCCTGAGCTCACTATGTAGCCCAGGCAAGCCTTGAACTCAGCAATCCTCCTGTCTCTGCCTCCCGAGTGCTGGGATTACAGGCATAAGCCACCATGCCTGTCAAGTTTGGTTATTTTTTTTTAAATCCTGGCTGTACCTTGACTTTTACAAGAGTAACCATTGTTACTAAAATATCCATTATCCCAGAGACTGTAAGATTGTAGATTACATTATTAAAACGTTTATAACAAAAACACTCAAAAATTAACTGGACATCTAAGAAATTAACCTTATTTAAGCTTACTACTTAGTTTGTCCTGTTATCTAAGGCCATCTGTTATAATATGATTTTATGGTTCATTCTTGTACAGATATCTCCTAAATTTCTATAATCTCCCAATAATGCCATCAAATTATGAATCCATACATGGATGAATTCACTGAGTAAATCAGTCCTCATGAGCTGCTCTTTCCAAATGTTCCATCTCTGGACACTGACACAGTGGGGACTGTGCCTCTAACAAATGAGCTCTTTGTGTGATTCTTCACACCCAGACTACACAGGCTCTACTACTTTTGGGGTATCACTAATGTACTCAGGAAGTGGAACCTGATTAAAGCAAGGGGGTCATGTGCACTTGCTTGTCTATGTCTTTCTTGTCTTGGTTCCTTCCGCTCTGATTGTGTCTCTCTGCTCACTAGTTGCCATGAGTTGAGCAGCTTTGTTCCACCATGCCATTTTGCCACAATGTTGTGCCTTACCAGAGGCCCAGAAAAAATGGAGCCCATGGATCATGGACCAACTTCTAAAACTACAGCCAAAACAAATCTTTGCTCTATTACATTGATTTTCTGTAATATATTGCTATAGTAATAGAGAGCTCACTAACAGAGGGCCATTTCTTGGAGGGCTTCAAAGATTTGTCAAGGTCCTGAGATATTTGGTTTCTGAATTCTTATGTGTAAATAACAGGCATATTATCTCAACTGTCCTGTGAATAATTGAGAATCTTCTTAATTTTCACTGAAAGGAAACTTAAAATTAGCACAGAGTACATATTTGAGTTCCACCTCCTTTCTGCTGATGACAAAAAAAAAAAAAGGCTAGTGGAGACATCCACAGATTTCACCATGCTGACCATAGGAATGCTCTGGACAGTATAGATTTACCTTAAATGAGGTCTCTTGTTTGGAGGTCACTGTATATAAGGAAGCAGGCAAGATGTTATAAATATCTATCACAGTACATTAAAAGGTTATATTTATTATCATTTTTGGTTTAAATTATATAGTCATTCTTTCATAAATAGATTCTTCAAATAACACAACTTCAATTTTAAGGCAAGTACTTATTTTAATTTCCTCTAATACTTTTTAGGAAAATTTACAAGCTCACAAAAATGTTAGAAGAATAACATGATAGTGCATTTAGATTCACTTATTTGCTTCCCTTCTCCAAGTTGTTTGAAATATCCACACAGAAAAGCACCTCAACATTGCTTTGCTGAGGTTAAGGACACTTAAAAAGTATTATGATTCCATTACCACATTTAATTTTTTCCCAGAAAATCAACTCACGCATAGTGCATTTAGCTGCCTTTTCATCTCTTACTTCATTTGGAACAGTCCCTTACTTTTGAGTTTTACCTTATGATACTAACTTTTAAAATAGGTAAATTGTCTTGCAGAATGTACTGTATTTTGTCCATATCAAATTGCTTTCTCAAGTTTAGATTCAGGTTAAAAATTTCTTCCAAGGTCAATATAAAAGAGAAACTATACATAGGATGCATCCAATCAGAAAACATGCAATGCCAGCTTGAGCTAAAATTATTAATGCTAAATTAATTACTTGGATAAGATGATGGCCATTAGCACTCTTTATGTTGAAATTATACACACCTTTTAAATTCAAATAAGTAATCTATGATGACATTTTGTAACTGTGTAAACTGTATTTCTCTTCAATTCCACATCTCAGCTTTAGCATTAATTGTTAATATTTTTCCTGAGCAGGTACTAAAGATTGCTAATGGCTAACCTATTTATTAACTGGAACTTTCTCAAAAGAACCCACTTTCTCATTTCTGCCCCTTTGAATATTATAATGGAGTCAAGAGATACGTTTAAATTTTATGTACTGTGATATATTATTTTATAAATAATTTGGGGCTTTCATCACATCTTATTTTGCCAAGAGGACCCTCTTTCAGTGCACTTCATCCTTTTGACATGGCTCACTAGTCTGTGAACCTTGTTGCTTTCTGAACCAACAAGAAGTCAAAGGCTCATCTTACACTTAGTTTTTCTGTCCTGAGAATGGAATTAATCATTTCTCCAAGGAACTCAGTTCTTTTTACCAGAGCCTGATATTTAACAGCATCTTCATCATATTCTGTTTACTTTCTGCCCATGGTGAGGTAAGTAGTTTCCTCCCTCACACACTCCGGCTCCCACGATGTTTTCCTCACCGCAGGCTCCAACTATGGAGCTAACAGACCACAGACTGACTTGTGAGCCAAAATAAACCTCTCCTCCTTTCAATTGTTATTCTCAAGCATGTTTTGCAGCAATAGAAAGCTGATTTACACTAATATTTTACTTGTCATTATACATTAGAAATTAGTTAGCTTCATAATAGATCTTACAGCTAACAATCAACCTGTTCAGTAATTTTTTGCAGTATTTTTTCTTCTTAGAATTGATCTCATTGAAGTTTTTAGTTAAGACACGATTTCCAAAAGCACTTGAACTAGTATTCTGTCTTGGCACAGCTATATTACCAAGCTAACATACAATTAGATTTGTCTTTATCTTAGTATTCAATTTTAGATTCTTTCCATCTTTGATAATGTATTTTATTTTTCAATATATAAAATGTTCATAGGTAAAATCACAAATTTTACTTTAAAAATCCTTTGCTCTTCCACTCAGTACCATTTCTCCTCAGTGGATAACTATTTCCATGAGACTCTATGTTCTCACTCTTTTTTTATCTATTCTTTCTTTTCTTTTTTCTCTTTTTTGTTTAAATTTTCCTTTTTGAAAAGGAAGCAAATTTGTGATGCCTGCTTCCATTCCTCTTTTCTCACATAAAATGTAGCTTAATAGTCTTTGCACTTTGATTTTTTTTTAAATATAGGTATTCTAGAAATCTCTCCATGTTACTTTATGGACATAGTTCTCATCCTTGTTAATGTCTTTATAAAAATCCATTACATTGCTATCATATAGTTTATCCTTTTTTATATGAATAGGAATTTTGCCTAGTTCTCATTTTCATATTACTATGCAGCATTAACAACTTGTTTTCTGTGAATGTGTACCGATATATCTTTTTTTTGTTTTTCTTGAGACAGAGTCTTGCTTTGTACTTCAGGCTGGCCCTGAGCTCACTATGTAGCCCAGGCAAGCCTGGAACTCAGCAATCCTCCTGCCTTTACCTCCCAAATGTTGGGATTACAGGCCTGAGCCACCACGCCTAGCATTGTGGGGTGCGGTACTGATTGCTGGTGGCCGTGAATCACCACGCCCAATATCATATTATTGTATGTGATTACTGGGACCTTACGCTTGCTAGGCAGGTGCTGGAACCACTGAGCTAAATCTCAGGCCCTGTACCAATATATCTTAAAGATAAATTTCTGCAGTGAATAGAGCTCAGTGGCAGAGTATTTACATAGCATGTATGAAGCTCTGTGTTCATTCTCCAGCCATATTTACACGCACATGTGCACAAATACACACACAGAGTCATCTTTGAAGAGAAATTCCTAGTGAAATTTCAGGATCAGTGGATGATTGTATATGTGATCCTGTCATTTCCTTTAACAAGGGTCATGCCTTTTTACATTCCTGCAAACATCAGATTACCTACTTGTTTTTCAGAGAAAGTATCTAAATAGCTACACATTGATGATCATCCATCTGGAAGATCATTTCTGAAAAATGTACACATTTCAAGCAGCTATAAACTGTTTGTAAATCATACTGATTAAATATACAGGCCTGGAAAATCATGAATAAAATGTTGAAATATTAAGATATGAAGGGGAAGTAATGTACTGAGAAAAGTAGTAGTATTCTAGGAGCTGATTTCCTGTTCTCTCTTTCCCTTCTTCTAGAGCAACTCACCTCCATTCTTTTTACTTTTTGTAATTGATTTTATTGGTACATTTTATATATACAGTATGATCATATTCAACATTGAGAAATTGTTCCTGTACTTGACACATCTCGATTTTTACTTTTTACCATTCCCTTGCCCTTCTTTTTCAGAATGATGGATTGATTAGTTGAAGTATTCAAACCACAGTACATCGGCTTTGAAACTCTAGCTTGCATCAGTTTTGGTCTTCCCAGAATTTACCTGCTCTCAGATGTTGTATTTTTCCCTTTTTGCTGAGAGCCCAGGTTGAAATTTTCGTCAGCCTCCATTGTGCATTTCATTATGAACAACATAGTCCATAGTAATAAAGCATTTCAGGATTTTTCTGTTTTACAGCGTCTGTACCCAGGGCTTAGGAACAGCTAGGTAGAAATAAATCTCCGGATGGTCAGAAGCCCTGACAAATTATTCAAAAAAACCTTACCAAAGATAAAATCAATACAGCATCTCATTGGATTTACTTCTTCATATGGCTATAAATGTAAGAGGTACGTGTTAGGATCTCAGAATCAAATTCCACTTAGGAACTTTTCTAAAGAGACGGAAGACCTGTTAGCTTCTTAATATTTCTTACATTCTTATTCTCATGGAAAATACTACACTGTGCATTCATAGCTTGTTTCTTTAAGATAATTGTGTTTCAAACCAAACTTGTCTTAAAATATAATGGGCCTGAACATGAGTAGATATCTTTTATGTTTGACCAAGTTCTTCATCCATAATTGTTGGAAACAAAAAAACTATTGGTGCTTCAGAAGAAGGGCCAAAGTGAAACTGGGGATGTAATATCCAAACTATCTTCCAATTTTGAAGGAGTTTGTGTCCATACCACCTATGCCTGAACTCATGTACAGTGAGTTAGAAAGTCCTTTGTTGATGAGTTTTTCAACCCCAACACCAAAAAATTATCCTGAAATCTTAAAATAAGAAGGAAACGAAGGCAACCTACTAATGGACTGAAACATGTCATCCATAGAAGTCATGGCTTAGGTTTCACTGGGTGAAGTCAGAGGAGATGGTGAAACCACAGTCTCATTGTCCTGTCCCAGACTACAGAGTATGGAAAGCTGCAGTTTCCTGAGCAGATATTTCTTTGCTGAGTGTGTTCTTTGCTTTCCTTCCCAAGGAACTGGCGATATGTGAGAAGGAGGTTGTCATTCATCACCTCCTAATATATTTTCTAAATATATTAGAATATTAGTTTCCACCACATGTTGCCACATTCTCTCTCTCCTGGAATGGCTCCTGGTGAATACAGAATAAATATGGCAATTCTGTGTTTTATTTTTGTAAGTCATTTACTCTTACTTTTGCATGAAGACCAATGGAATCATGGGAGAAGATCAAGCTTTGCTTGTAGAATCAGTCTCAGTAACAGGAAAGAGGAAGAAGAAAATTAGGCCACATTAGTAGGTCCATTTAGTGTAACAAGACAGTAAATGAACAACAGGGAATAGAGTTTGGGAAATGGTCTGAGAAATCATTTAAAAATAAGCACACCGCTTGAACAGCTTGCAGTTAACCAAATTAGTTAGATTTCACTTTCAATTCTTTAGTCCTAAGATAACAAAGAGAAAGAAACATACTGGAAATTCAGTAACCCTTAAACCAAACTCATGATTTTTGCCACACAAGTTTGCTTATGCCAGAAAATGGTCTCATTTACTTCCTTTTATCACAACCAATGCATAATCTTAATTGAGTTATTTTCTTCTCATCTCTAATTCTCTTATTCATTATATCCAGCGTAGGAGCTCCCATCATATCTCCCTAGATACACTAATAACCTTAAGACTATTTTTTCTTGTCTAGCAATCCCCATTCTTAATCTTCTTACCCCCAAACAAGTCCTCCCTTACAGGGGAGCCAGGCTGATATTTCTAAAATATGCATATTTCTTCTTTAGGTTCCAGACCTTAAGGAAAGTATAAATGCACTAACATACTCATTGACATGCTCTACAGCCCACTCTGTGGTCTAAATATAGCCACAACCTTACTGTGATTTCCTAATCATACCACACATAGCCAATACATGACTTGTCCTTGCTTTTCTTAGGCTGAGTCTTAATCAGTTTTTCAGTCTCAGCTAAAACTTCATTTTACCTGAGTTTTGTTTTCTGGCTCACTGTTTACAGTATTAAGTGCCCTGAGTTTCCCTCATCAAATAGTCAACACTCTTGTTTATGATTAGAGAAGTTCAGTTATTTCCCCTGTTAGACTGAAAGCTTCAGAAAGTTTCCATGTCTACTTTGTGCATAACAAACATTAAATAATTACATTAATAAGTAAATAAACAAATCTTGCTACAGGGTGTATTAAATGATAGCCTCAAGGAAATATTTTAAATCAGGAATATTAGTATGATTTATACAAAATACACATTTTAAATGTACAGCTGAGTGAATTTTTAATATAAATGTATGTAAAACTAACAAATTAAGATATAGAATATGTCAGTCATCAAGAAAAATACATTATACTACTTGGCAATAAATCTACTTTTCTTGTCTCTGTCCCTATTAACTGCTAATATTATTTCTATCACTTTGGATTTTCCTGCATATTCTTGAATTTAATATACATAAATAGAAAATGCGGTACATACCTTTTATATCTTTTCAATATGAATAAAATTTGGGTGTATTATCTGTATTTTTTGCATGTGCCACTAGTTTATTTCTTTTAACTGTTGAGTATAATTTAAATCTCAGTCCATTTTATGCACCTATAACTGAGTAATTCAGACTGGTTAACGTGTAGGCTCTGAATATATATATTTCTTATAGCTCTGGAAGTCAAAAAGTTCAAGATCAAGGGGAGTTGTCTGGAGGGGTCTTTCTTGATGTATCACAACATGACAGAAGGTATCACATGGCAAGAGAAACAAAGAAGAGAGAGACAAAGGAAGCCAGGAGACAGTAGAATTCATCCTATATAGGAGAATTAACCCATTCACAAAGGTAGAGTCGGCATAGCCTGGTGACCTCTGAATACTGTTGTATTCAGGGTTACATTTCCCAACTTCTGAACTTTGAGGGACATATTTAAACCAAAGAAATTCCACTGTATGAATATCACATTTTGTTTTCCATTCTCCCACTGATAGACATTAGATGGGTTCCAGATTTTGACTATTCTAAAGCTTCTACAAATATTATGTATAAGTTTTATGAATATGTGCTTTTCTTTTGAGATCTACTAACTCATTCACCAACACTTGACAGCTTTAGTCTTTTTAACTTTATTTATACTAATAGGTATGAAGTTGCATGTCACTGTAGCTTTAATTTTCATTTCTCTGATTATTAAAAATGCTGACCACCTATCTCTGTGTTTATTGTTAATTCTATGAAATGCCTAGTCACGTCTTTTTTACATTTAAAAAATTTTGACCTAATTAAAGTTAAGTGTGTATGTATCTTAACTTTTAAGATGAAGACTTATCTTTTCAATTTTTATTTAACTAGATTTTTAGAGGATGAAAAATTAACTTTAATGAAGTTCAGTTTCCCAACTGTTGAAAAGGTTCTTGCTTTTTATGTCTTAAGGATATTTTCCTAATAAAAATGTTGCAGATATTTTCTCTAAAGTTTTCTTCCAGAATTTTTAAAATCTAGCCTTTAATTTTAGATACGTAGCCTTTATCAAACTAACTTTATATGCAACATGAGATAAAAGTAAATATTTGTCTCTTCCAGAATTTTTAAAATCTAGCCTTTAATTTTAGATACATAACCTTTATCAAACTAACTTTATATGCAACATGAGATAGAAGTAAATATTTGTCATTTCTCTGTGTACATACAGCTTTTCTAGCTACTTACATATGAGCCTTTGTCAAAATTCAAATGAATATATGCAAATTAGTTTACTTCTAGATCATGTTTTATTCCAGTTACACAATATTTTTGGTCATTTCAATAGTGAGCTGATGCCTTTGTATCTTTATGGTTCATTATTGAAATTGGATTTTATAAATTTTCAATTTCTTTTTTTCTTGAAATGGGGTCTTACTTTGTAGTTCAGGCTGGCCCTGAGCTCACTATGTAGCCTAGACAAGCCTCAAACTCCCAGCAATCCTCCTGTCTCTGCCTCCCAAGTGCTGGGATTGCAGGCATGAGTCACCACACCCAGCATTGTGGTATGTGGTTATGGGGGATCGAACTCAGGACCTTGTGCTTGCAGAGCAACAGCATGAAGTCCTCAAATTCAAAAGCAGTGGGTAACATTTTTCTTACCTAGATGCTTAACAAATCTCTCAATAAGACTTTTTCTCCTTTGAAGTAGAAGTCACTCTTTTGTGCCTACAGACTTACGTGTACCTGCAAATGCAAATGGTATTTTCATTTTCTAATTGCTGCTTACATTTGAAATAGTGCAGATTTTTGTTTCATGATTTTATTCCCTTCAAACTTACCCAAATTATGTTTAAAATTATAGGTTTTTGACAGAGCTTTTGAAGGTTTATACAAAGAACACTGGTAACTGACAATCCTTTTATGTATAAGTATAGTTATATTTATGTGCAGACATTTGTAGATTTTATTTCTTTTCCTTTTCTTATTGAAGCTGCAGGGAACTTCAGGATAGTAGTGAATAGAACTGATGAAAGTGGACATTCTTTTTTTCTGATTAAGTGAGAGAATATTGTCTTCCCATTAAGTATAATGTTTATAATTTTTCATAAATTATCCTTATAAGCTTGAGGATGTTTTCTTTTTGGTTTCCCATGAGTTGAGTTATGATTCTTTTGTAAAGTCTCTTTCTTTGCTGAATTTCTGCTTCATATCATGAATTGTTTTCCTAATTTTGTTAAAGTTTATCATCACTTTTTCTTGAAAGTTCTTATAATTTTTTTTTTTTTTTTTGCTTTTTGAGATAGGGTCTCGCTTTGTAGTTCAGGCTGGCCCTGAGCTCACTATGGTGCCCAGGCAAGCCGCCACGAACTCAGCAATCCTCCTGTCTCTGCCTCCCGAGTGCTGGGATTACAGGCGTGAGCCACCACGCCCAGCATTATATGTGGTAACCGGGGATCAAACTCAGGTCCTTGCGCTTGCGAGGCAGGCGCCAGAACCACTGAGCTAACCCTTCGGCCTATAATTATTGTTTGAATTTTCTAACAGGTATTTTTGTCAACATACTTTTTTTAGCTATATTATTAGAGTAATTTTATTTCTTTGGGAGCACTATGTTATCTTTCTTAAAATGCCATCTATAAACCTATATAAGGATTTGTGCATCTGAAAGATCAACTGTACTATTTTTATTATAATTTGACCTTCATGCCAAACAGCTTTTTCCAGAATATGTATCTTGGAGTGTTGGTTTGGTAAAATACATTGACTTTGGTTTCAGTTGGATACCATAATGTAGTTTCACTATAGTTTTTTGAGTTCCCAAATCAATAGATTTGGGTATGGGACAGCAGTGGCACAAAGTCTCCTACTGTCCTTCTGTCTCCGTGGACCAGGTGGAGAAGTGACTTTTGTTGTACCCCTGGTAGACACGATACAAGGAGCAGTCAGGGTGGGTTGCTGATTTTTTTTTAATTGAATTCTTTATTGGTACAATTTATATACATCTCAAAATCACATATAACATTGGGAAATTTGTACCAGTATATGCCACAAGTTAATTCTCATTTTTACCCATATCCCTACCCACTCCCCCCTCCTCCCCCCTTATACGGGTTGCTGATTTTGTGCCTACTCCAGTAATGTAGTGACGATGGAAATGAGGGATACTGTGTATATTTCCCAA
>PVIC010022034.1:0-28093 GCA_004025085.1 Thryonomys swinderianus
TGGACAGATAGGTATTACATCTGGCATAGAGGGGGTCACCTACAGCCCTAGCATCCTGACCCTCACTTACTTTGCTAGAAGTCTTCAGTTAATAAAATATCACCACCTATTCTAAGCCTCATCGTCCTCCCTATTTGTGTTTTCAGTTCAGCAGGATAGTTTTTAGGGCGCCCACCAGCATGACAATCTGCCTATTGTTGTATACATCCTTCTTACCAGAAGTGACCAGGACTCTCTAAGGCTGCATGAATAAGGTCATTACTTCCTTTAATCTCCCCTCTCCTCTTCAGGAAATTGTGTTCCAGTTTTTTGCAACCATGTCATGCCCTTGCCTCTCATTAAGTATGAGGTCAGCTAACACAGAAACATTTAAGCTCATCTCTTTTCTTTTTCTCCACTGCAAGTCTCCCTCAGAAATTAGGTGTCTGTCTAGTAACTGTGTCAACAGCTGATTGGGTAAGTATTCTGGAAATAGTACAGTTGGTCAAAGGTCCTACTATTCCGGGAGAAGTGGCATTCAGGGACAGCCCTGTACTTCTTCACAAGCTGTCTCTCTCATTCATGCCTGTTAAGGTACAATAAATTCATGTGTAGTGTCCCTTTTTCACCTCTTGCTTCCCAGTGAGGAAGATTTCATTTCTGGAATTTGAGAAAAGTGGTCACCCTGATCTCTGATTTCCTTTCTAGGGAAAGCATGTCTAGCCTTTGATTTGTGGGTCTCTACTGTCTACAATTTATGACCGAGCACTTTCACCTTTGGTCTGTCTCCCATCCCTTTCTCCTTTCCAGCCTTCCCTTTTCCAATCCTTTCCTTTGTGGCTTTAACTCCTGAGTTCTCCTGCCTTTGTTGTCTTTGCAAACTTTGGGTTAGTGGCTTCTGTATACTAAGTTTTATGCTTTATGCCCATGCTAGTCATCTCATTTGAGCTCAGTAACTTCTCTACAAAGTATCTTCATGCTCATTTTATTAGCGAGGATACTGAGGCTCAGAGAGGTCAAGAAACGTGCCCATACAGGCTCTAAAGTCTATGTCCTTCCTAATATAAATGCTGCTTTGAATCATGGCTTACATTTACTCACAGCCAAGAAACTACCCACATGATCTTAACTTGACAGCGTGTCTGTTACTTCCACTTCACTGATGTGGTAACTAAGAGTTAGTGGCACTGGGAACTTATTTATTATCTATGTAGTTGTTAAGTTAGGTCAGGACTTGAATCAGGGGCTGCAGAGACGAAAACTTCAGCTGCACTCTGTGTGGTGCTCTCTTCGAGCTTTCAGTGGTACTAATAGCCCACTGTGGCTCACCAAAGCCCACCACCCTAGGTTTACCGTCACTGCTCTGTGCAGTCAAGAATCTTATTCTAGATTTACCTTTTTCTAGCATAAGACATTCATTTTGTCACGTCAACTCTCAGTTGTTCCATCTTTACAAAAGGAGGCTTTGTCCAGTTGAATTCCAATATTGTCTCTGAGGAAATGGCCATGCCTTTGGGAACAAAGCCGTTGGACATATTGGAAGAACTGTGCTTTCTAGCCTTGTTTTGTATTTACTATTTTTGTGACTGCCTGAATACCTCTATTTGGCTCTCTACTGAACAAAGAATAAAATACAAATTCTTCAGTGTGGCATAGAAGAGCCCAGATGGTCCAGTCTTTGATACACTCACTGGCTTCCCACTCCTGACCTGTAGACAGTCATTTTAACTGACTGGCAGTTTACACTATCTCTGGTCTCATTTGGGATGGCCTGTTTCCTCTGCCTAGTGTATGTTTCATTATTGAAGACCTGGCCCAGGTGTGGAAACCTTTGAAAAGACTTCTCTGAGTCCTGAATTATTGACAAGCTGCACACTTATACTCCCATAATCCCTTCCGCTTTTTGTGATGCAACACCTTCCCTTGAATTAGAGACCACTAAGATCTTTTTCTCCCATCACTGGGTTAAGGCTTACATCAACCCTTATGTATTCCCAGTGTCTGGGATATAACATATACTCAATAGCATATGACAGTGGTACTGGTAGTGTTCATTATAGTGATGATAATTTCTTCCTTTTTATTGGGACTATGTAAGCTTTTCTATGCTTTCTGTGAGACATTGTTTTCAAGAGTTAAGCATAGAGAAAAGTACAATGAGAGTGAACAATTAACACCCAGATGTTCCCTCTATCTGCTATCTGCTGCCAGATTTGCCTTTCCCCCATTCAACTCTCAAAGCAGCCAAAAATATTTCTTTCTCTGTCCTTTAACAGCTCTGTATATACATTCCACACTCCACCCA
The DNA here is from genome assembly GCA_004025085.1 of Thryonomys swinderianus. Taxonomy (NCBI): domain Eukaryota; kingdom Metazoa; phylum Chordata; class Mammalia; order Rodentia; family Thryonomyidae; genus Thryonomys; species Thryonomys swinderianus. The sequence goes on from PVIC010022034.1 coordinate 2,285, forward strand.
CCCTGCACCCTGGCAGTACAGGGATCAAACTCATGACCTTGCCCTTGCAAGGCAGGTGGTGGTGCCACTGAGATAAATCCCCAGGCCCTCAAAAATACTTTTAAAAGTTCCACATTTGTTACTTTGTTTCTTCAAGCTCTTTCAGTGGCTTCCCTACATATTTACTCTTGAGACAATACTTCTACTTTTAATTATGTACTTATTGGGGCTTATTATAGATTCATTTTGTATTTTTTATGTAATACTTTGTGGTATGTAAAGTTACTATTCTCATTCTATAAAAAAAATTGAGAAGACTGAGGCACAAGTGGAAAAGCAGGTTGGACACTATCACACAGGTCGTAAGTGGCTGAACTGAGATTTGAGTCTGAGCGTTAGTTCTCCAGAGCCTGTCTATGCACCATTGACCCATGCACTGGAGACCATGCTGGGACCTCGGTGACACGCCAACTGGATGCTTACTCAGCTCTCCACTGTCCATCACTCATGCACTGTTCCAGTCCCAGATTCTCATTTAGAAATCATACAGTGTCTTTTTTTTTTTTTTATCTCTGTGGCTTTACTTACGGTGTCTTCTATGCCTTCAAACTCTTCTTTATCCAACTTTATTCACTTACAAGGCTTGGCTCCAGTTCTCTTCCTATTACGAGCTCTCTTGTGTAGCTTCCACCCTGTTTGGCACCTGTCTCTGTCTTCATACAGGTTCTGTTACTATTTTTTGAATCTTCCCTCGCATCTCCTGTAATCTTCATTTGTCTTCCTCACTGAACCCTGCTGAATGGAAGACTGCCCTCAGTAGCGTCATTGCCTCCTTCAACTGCACAGCAGCCCCTTTTTCAAAGAGAGAGGCAGGTTTTGAGATGTTCTTGAGCTCTGTATTCTCAAGAATACAGAGCTGTTAAAGGACAGAGAAAGAACTCAAAGAGGAAAGAAATATAAACTCCTCAAGCTCCTCTTGGGGGTGCACTTGCCATAGAGGAGGGAGGGCCGTGAGCAGAGTGTAGTTATGAAGTGATGAATTCTTGGCAACTCAGGAAATATTCCACCCAAGTGGTGAACTGCACAAAGAAGACTTTTTGAAAGGCACCTCATAAATTGTGCCCACAAAACATAACATATAAGCCGAGTACTTTTTCAGGCATCACGCAGGTGCCTAACACAGTCTCCTATTTGTGGGGTCTCTTGTCATAAAACTTCTCTGCCAGGGTCTGAAAAGGGCATGCAGAGGACAGCAGAAGAGGAGTCCTCTCGCTGAGCCTCACAGGTCCCTAGGCATCGTGAAGAAGCCGGAAGTAGAGAACAGTGAGACAGACAACTTGACAATGAGGTTGACTTGTCATGCAGCCTGGGAAAAAGACGTTTCTTTTTTTCTCCCAGCTTTCACATTTTTAATGAGTCTAGTTCAGAGAAAGTTAGTGTTTCTCAATTTGGGCAGTTATGCACCCATCTAATCACAGTAGTTCATATTACTGTTCTGACTAGTATATGGGTTACTTTTGACATCTGCTGGATCAGGGACCCAGGATGCCATTGAATGCACTATACAATTCTTCCTAAACCAAGAATTACTGGTATCACTATTGAGAAGCCCTGGTCCAGTTGATCTCAGAGTTCTTGCTAGCTTTGCGCATCTTTCAGGTCTCTCATGGGTCCTCTCTTTTTTGCTAGATAAAAGATGATAGATATGTTCCTAATTGTGATCACCAGAATACAAAATACTTCTTGCTAACATTGGTGTTTCTTTTAGTCTTGCTCCTGAAGCATCATTATAATAGTCATTATTAATTGTAATTATCATTTATTGGAATCTTAGTGTCAAGGATTGGGCATTTCTCATACATAATATCATATAACCAACCTATGAGGATAAAACCATCATTACTATTTTAGAGATGGGGAAAAATGGGACACAGGAAAGTTCTAATTTGGGGACATTTATTTTTAGGCTTTGATGAAAGAAAAGAATAGAGGGTGAGTTTTCTGTTTCATGACTGGGAAAAACATATGAAAGAGTAAGAAAGCAAACAGTTGGCAGAGGACTTTGGGGGGTTCAGGCCCAGATTTCAGGGCCCAACTCCAGTGGTCAATTTGACATTTAACCTCAGTCAAGTAATATGATTTATCTGAACCTTGCTTGAGTTCCCAACTTATTATATGAGAATTAAGCACAAGATATTGAGAACCAGTGTGAAGTTTTAAAAAAATGTTTAAGATGTATGTTAAGTATACGACTAGTGCCTAGCAGATGCTAAATGTCAAATTTTAGTTGTTGTTACTGAGTTTTAAAAAAATCACTACTACGATTTCTGTTTGATCAGAACCTGCAGGGCTGCTGACCTCCTGACTCTCAGGGATTTCATTATGATGGAAGTTTAAGTCAAAGGGTATAACTTTATCATTTTTATATTCGCACAACTGAAAAGGACAGACTTGAAGGTAGTTTTTGAATAGGTGTTTAGAATACCACATTTAAGCTAGGATTGGATAGGAAATTTTGGGACAGATGTCTTCAGATGACCATGGACTGATCCTGGCCCCGAGTCCCAAGCCCTGATCTGGACTTTTCCCTTGATCATTGCGCCTCTTGTACTTTTCAGGAAGGCCCATCTGATCCTGCGGAGGCTGGAGAGAGTGAGCAGCCACTGTTCCAACCTCCTGAGAAGCCCCTACATCCAGAGCCGTGTGGACACCATACCCTACCTTTTCTGCCGCAGCGAGGAGGTCCGGCCCGCAGGCATGGTGTGGTACAGCATCCTCAAGGATACCAAAATCACATGCGAGGAGAAGATGGTGTCCATGCCCCGAAATACGTATGGGGAGTCCAAGGGCCGGTGAGGGGGGATACTGCCCTCCATGAGTGCAGAGACTCTCCTCGGGGGAGCAGGATTATCACGGATCCTGGGACCTTGGGCGGGCTGGGGAACAGCTGAGGATGAGCCTGGCAGAGGAAGTTACCAGCAAGGCCAAAGCAAACTATTTCTCCTGTGGATAGTGGACGGAGCACTTTTTAACCAATGGAATTCATTTTGCTCTTTTATTTTTTTCTAAAATATTATTTGACTCTGTCAAACGTCTCTCCTTTTTAAACCTTTCTTATGAATGACAGTCAATGGGGAGGCAAGTTTTCAGGTGAAGACCAAGCAGCCTTTCCTCTTCTTCTTCCCTCCTGCCGCACTCAGCTTCCTTCCTCGTATGGACCCCGGAGGAGACCTGTGGAGAGGCAGTTTGACCTGCTCAGCATCAGGAAGGAAGCCCCAGTGATTGTTGCAGTGAGGAAGATTGGGTCTTTAAGGAATCTCTCTCTCTCTCTCTCTCTCTCTCTCTCTTTCTCTCTCTCTCTTTCTCCATCTCCCCTTTTTCTCTCCTTCTTCTCTGCCTACTTCTCTCTGTCCTTTTTTTCTCCTCTCTTTTCTCTTCTCGGTCAGACTTTATTAAGTTGCAGGTCCTCTGCTTCTTCCTGCTACCTGTGGGTGTACCCAAAGTCCCTACAGGACTTTCTGTGCATTAAAAATTCCTATTGTCTCTCTTTCTGCTTTAGTAGTGTTTCTTACTAGTGCAGTGTGTTTGTGGGACCTCTGTTTATTCACTGAAAAAATATTGAATAGATACTATGTATCAGTTGCTGGGAATGCAACTAAACATTCTCTGATGGAATTCAGGTTCTAACAGTTACTACAGGGAAACAGTCTGATGGTTTCAGACTGTACTAAGGGAAGAAAACAGGTTTTCTGTACTCGTTTTGAGTCCTGAGATATAATGGAGGAAGTTCCAAAATGTTTCCTTGAAAAAATAACACATAAACTCAGGGAGTAAGGAGAGATAAGCCAGACAAATATGAGATGGATGAAATTTCCTTTATCCAGAGTAAAAACTATGACCAAAAGCATAGGGAACATAAGTCAAAGGTTGAAGTCACTTTCATTAAGAATAGAAATTGTGCCTATTAATTATGATATGTTGATTTTATTGGTTAAAGAAACATCTAGCATGTTCATAAAGCATGTTCTCAGAAGGTTTGGGTGGATCACTGAAGTGTGATGTTGTGAAATATAAATATAATATATATATATAAAATATATAAGTATTATATAATATATATTATATGTATAAATATATAATATATTTATACATATAATATATGTATGGTTCTTGGCCCATTCTTCTCTAGCGTTCTTCTTTTTTTTTTTTGAGACAGGGCCTCGCTGTGTAGTTCAGGCTGGCCCTGAGCTCACTATGTAGCCCAAGCAAACCTCGAACTCAGCAATCCTCCTGTCTCTGCCTCCCGAGTGCTGGGATTACAGGTGTGAGCCACCACGCCTGGCTCTAGCGTTCTGCTTTTGCTCTTCCTCATGGTCACCACAAACAGCATTGCCCTTTCACCATGATGCCTCTCCCTTGAAACCAGCCCACTGTGAAGTGAACTTTGCACAAATTAAACATGTCTTTTAATTTGTGAGTGTTGGGTGTTCAGCCTCAGTGATAAGAAAGCTGACTAACAGAGAAAATCATTGTGTGAGAAGTGGGTTCATTGTTGTGACTATATCCAATCATGGAATTTAGAACCCTTTGGAATGTTTTATGAGAGGAGATTAGAAAGATTGAAGATAAAAGATATAGAAGCTCTTGAATGCTATAAATAGTTTCATAGGTGATTTTGTTTGGAGCTCAGAAGATTAGAATGTTGATCGAAAGGGGGACAGTAAAGGCCAGGTTCAGCTTGGAGGAAGAACTCCATTGCCGAATTTAATGTGCGGTATATTCTGCTAAAAAATATTCTACACCTTGTCCACATCCTGAAACTTTTCAGGAGACTGAGCTTAAGAGCAAGAGATTAATTTGGTGGAGGAAATTTCAAGACAGCCCAAATCTCAGGCTGTGGTATGGGTACTGTTTATTGCTTTGAGTCAGATTTATAGTGAGAATCATAGGCAAAGAGAAGACCAAAAATATTGAGAAAGTCGAATTTTGGCACAGAAAGAATCATGTGTAAACTTGGGGGCAAAGGAAGTGTGGCTGTTGAAGAGAAAAAGCAACATCAAAAAGAAACGAGCTACTTTGTACAAGGATAAGAAAAGTGCCTTGAAAGAATCTCAGGAATCAGCAAGACTCACCAATGGTAGCCTCAAGCATAGAAAAGTATCAGTTTTATTTGAGAACAGAGTCCTTAGAATCCCTGCTTCACAAAGGCCTCTCAAGAAATGGTTTTGGGATAGTCACTGCACCATACTCAACTGTCCAGTCATTCAAAGGCAGCTTGCATTCATGGTCCAGCCTCAGCTGACAGCTTTCCTTGGCCTTGTCCAATGATGCTGGTTATTCTAGCCTAGAGAATGCAAGAGGAAGAAGGGCTGGGAGACCAGACAAGGGGCCCCTAGAGGACAGTGGATAAGGCTGGAGAAATAAAGCAGAAAGTTCAGTGGAGGTCACAGGATGTTGAAACTGCCTGGAATTTGGATTATCAGGAAGGAAAAACTGCAAGCCATGAGTGGAGGCTACCCAAGAAAGAGGCATTGTGGCCTTCAACTAGTGAGGTTATAACAGTGGGGCTACCCATATCCTTTGAACCTTTCATCTTAGCATAATGCGTTCTGGGAGCTGGGAACAGATCTGAGAGATTAATATTTGGCCTGGTGGTTTTTTGCCTTATTTTAATGATTCTTTCCCTTTTTCTCCCTCTTGGAATGGGGATTTTACACTGTGCCATTTGTACTTGGGACTAGGTAACCTTTAAAAAAGAAATCTTGACAGAGGTTCATAGCTAAGAGTGTGCTGTAAGTCTCAGAAGAGACTTGGATATGAAAGTTTGAAAAAAGAAACACTATGACTGTTGAACTTTGGAGAAGGGCTTGCTGCATTTCCAGCTGTACATACTAAGTAAAATTAAGAATTTACAGGTGTCTTTGTTTGCAGATTAAGTGTACATTAAGGGAATTTTGGGTGGGGTGAAGTTGAGAAGGAATGGATTGTGACCATTAATCCTGATATGTAAGCTTCATTGGTTTAAGAAACACCTAGCAGATTAGTAAAGCACATTTCTAGGTCTGTCTGGGTGGATCATGGCTACTATATATGGTTCTGAGCCCCTTTCTCTCTGGCATTCTTTCCTTGCTTTGCTCCCTGACCACTATGAACTAAGCACCCTTTCACTGTGATATCTCTGCTTGAAGTAAGCCAATCATGGACTGAAACCATGAGTAAATTAAACTTCTCCTTTAATTATGAGTGCTGAGGAGTGTGTCACACGGACAAGAACACTGGTGAGTACTGGGAATAAAGCAGGATTTATCTTGGAATTGGGCAGAACAGTAAAAGGCATACACCAGAAGTTGGATGTGATTTTTAAGTAGCCTGAAAATTTCGAATCTGACTCTACTACTATTGTTTTTAGGTAAGTAACTTGATATCTTAACCTCAGTTTCCTTGTCAATAAAATAGGTTCATTGTTACTCTCACCTCAGGGGTGCTATGTAACTTGAGTGAAGTAATAGCTAGGATGTATCCAACACAGTATATTGTCATTTATAGTGAAGAGTTTTCCCTCCCTCTCCCAGTAAATTTGATAAACATAGCACTATGAATCTTAGTTAGGGAGATGATTATGAAAATTTGACAAGGAAATATGTAGCAAAATCTGATAAAAAGAAGGAAGTAATAACTAACAGCTCTATATGATATATCACAGTATTAAAAATAATATCCAAAGTTTAACTTAAAGAAAAATAGTCATGATGTTGAAATTTAACACACTTGCAAGAACTATGTAATTTTCTCTGAGGTTCTCATAGACAGTGGCAATTCCTAAAAATATTCCTGCCATCAGCCTGTCCCCAGTCTACACCTCTCCCCACTGATTTCAATAACTTTTTCCTGTCACTGCAGTCAGTCACTGTAAAACTCTCAAGAATAGGAAGCCAGGGTCCAGGAGTAGAATTCCTGCCTGCAAGTGCAAGGCCCTGAGTTCGATTCCAGCACACACACACACACACACAATAGGAAGCCAGAAACCTGAGAAGGCGTGTGTGTGTGTGTGTGTGTGTGTGTGTCCTGCCATGGTGGGAAAGAAGGTTAGACCAATATTTGCTAAGATTTTTCAATGGAAAAAGGAAAAGGAAAATTCTTGAAGTCCAAATGAAGCAGTTAGGTCTTGTGCCCTGGTCCCTCCTTGGCCAGATTGGTTCATGTGCTGCCATAGAAGAAGCCAAGGTATTTTTCCCCACTGTTCCGACAAGGATGGTGGTCTGCACCATCAAACAAAGAAGCTATTAATGTGCAGCAATTTAAGAGTGCATAGGAAACCATCCTTAAAATGATCCCTTCCTTCCATGCAGTCAAGAAATAACTTCTCTAAGAGACTAAATCAGAGATTTCATTAGACTGTCAAATACTGTTAATTAGCATATGAGAAATCCCCACACACGATGATTCCCCATGTTTATCTCATTTAACCACGTGCAAAATAGCCATGTATTATTAGAATTAAAATTTTTAACAATTTTGGTTAGGCATATTAAATATCTTGTTCCAAGTCCTATAGCTTCTAAGTGATAATGTTGACATATTGAGATTTAAACTTAGACAGACAAAAGAAATTCCAACTGGTAGGCATTGTGCTTCCTACCTTCTAGGGTGAATGGATAGAATGACCTCTTCCTTCTTCTTAAATTAAAAACTAAATCTAGCTTCTAATGCCTGAGTACTGTACTGAACTCCTGGTTGAGGGTGCTGAGGTAAAGAGGAACCAACCCTTGCCCTTAGGGAACTCCCAGAATTCAGCTAACCAAAGAAAATGTGATAAAATCAGATCCTTTGGAGTAGAGCCATTCTGACTTCAAATATTGGTTGTGCAATTTACAGTTGGGAGGGGCTGGACTCTAAGAGAGATTTGGAAGACAGACTCTACAAGTCTTTCAAAGAGGCTCAAGTTAGCAGGCATCAACCTAACCACTCCTAAACTTGGCTTTCCTCATTTATGGAACAATAAATATACTCTTTCAGAAGAGTATTAGGAAGACTGAGTTGAATAATGCATAAACATATAGAAACATTTGGTACAAACCAATAAAATCTTCAGGTGATTTCAAACAAAACTATGATAAGGACTTCTTTACTCAAGAAAGAATGGATGAAATGGTCTTTAGCATTAGAAGACAAGTTGCCATCAGAAAGTCTTCCCAGTGGAAAAATGTATGAAGATTCAGTAAATAGAACAATAGATAGATGGTTTATTGGCAGAGGGGCCAGCATATCAGTGACGGTGGCATGCTTGTGGTGTAGCAAGATAGAAATTGTGTTTAAAAATTGTCAGAGTCAAATCAGATTGCCCATTGGAAGATGCTGGATTGGAGATAGAGGTGTCACGTGGGCAAGTAAGCATTTAGATTGTTCTGATTGCATGGTAGGAAAATAGAGAGGTAGGACAGAGCCTTGGGTATTGAAACTAGATAAGAGATTTTAGATATACTACTTAGAATAGAGATGAGGAAGCTGTGCTAAAAACATTCAGCCAGATCTGAGTGGTCTTAAGAAAGTGGGTCAGTAAGACTTGCTCCCTAACAGGCATGGGACTTGGATTTTCTCTTTCTCACTGTTGTTTGAATGTTAGACTGGGCAGAAACAGGAGGGGCATCAGATGGAGGATGAATCACGTGGGAGCAGTGGCAGTACATGGATGAGGCAGGTTTGCATCATACAGGTATAGTGGCTTGAACATGAGAGAGGCAAGGATATTATTTATCTTTATGTAGAAGCCATGCATGGACATGTGTATAATCATGCAGAAATGCGCCATGGTTTTGCACATAGCACAGTTTTGTGGAAGAGGGAGGCCCTGGGTTTATGCAAAATCCCTTCTCTTCCCATCTTCTTCCTCCTCCTTCCCACCCCTTCTCTTTTTCTTGTCACACCACCATTACCATCACTCATTTCAAGCTCATTATCTGTTCTCATTTTTGTCATTACCATCATTTGATCAATTACTTACCAGTGGTCAAGTTCTTTGCATATACATGCATATTATTTCAGGTACATCTCAAAACTCTGTTGTAGAAATTATCATCCCCATCTTGTACCTGAAAGAAGTGAGTTTGAGGGAACTTAGGTCATTTCTTAGTACCAGAAAGCTAGTATATGGTAGAACAAAATTCTACTCCAGATCTCATCTGGCCCTAGCGCTTTTAGTATCATACTCTGTACAGTGTAATCTGAGGACTATGGGTTCTAATCTTGCCTCAGTACTACAGTGGATGTGGATGGGAGCAAATCATTCATCCTCTGTGGGCTCTGAATTCTCTGTATTGCCCCCCACACATACACACACGAGGAAGTTATGTATGACACAGACATAAGGAATTGCATCATCTTATGACTTGGGTACAAAGAAAAACTTTTACTGCTCTTTCTCTTTTATATTTCCTAAATAGCTTTGACGCTGACAACACCAAAATCATCAGCTCTGGCCAGTGGGCAGAAGATTAAGATCTTGGTGAGGGTGTAGATGAACCAGGGTTCCCTGACTCTTGGCTTCTGCTGTAATAGGACACCGATGGCCAACTCTGCTACTCCAGAGACAATCCCAGTCTCTGTCTTGGTCACATGAGTCACTGGTTGCTACTAGTCGAATGGCCCTGGGAAAATAACAGCTTCTCTAAACCTTTGTTTTCTTCTCTGCCAATTGGTAGAGATACTAGTCTCTCTCATGAGTTTTGAAAGGATTAAATGGATCAATATGTTAGATGCTTAGAATAGCACAAAGTATGTAACAAACAGTGTTGATTGTCATTGTCACATCTCAAACATGCCCTGTCATTCATCTTGTCTCAGCCTCTGCATCTTCTGCTCTTATGAGGGGGATATTCTTCTAATGTATACAGATCCAGCTCAAATGAGATTCACTCCCACCTGAGACCTTTCACCTGTTTCAGAAGAGGCCCATGATTCTTCCCTCTGGATTCTCATAGTCAGAACTCCCTGCCTTTGCTTCACCACTTTCGTTTCTCAGTGTTATTCTCCTCCATAGAACATAAACAAACACAAGGGTGTACTCTGAGCTGTGTTTTCTTTGCACCCCGCTGTACTTTGTTATAGCTCACAACCAGTAAAACTGAGTGCCTAGAATGTTGCCTGGAATGAGGGGCCCCATCGTGAAGACTCCCCAGAAGTAGTACGAATGCCCAGGACCCTTGGGGGACAGTGGTCCTTCCAATTTGCACCATCACTACAGCCTACAAGGGCCTGGTGAGAAGGTCATAGCCAAACAAAACCCACAGGCTTTGTGCAGGGTGTGCTTTTTAATTGGGTTCTGCCCATAAAACTGCCAGACCCTGAAAGGCATTCACTGTCTGTCTCCCTTTGGAAACTTAGCTCCATGTGTTTGTACACGTTATAGCCAAAGCGAAACTGTTCTGTTTTCCTGTTTTATAAGAGTTGGCAGCAGGGGAGTGTAAGGGGCCACAGGTGTGCCGTGCAGGACAAGCAGACGTGTGTGCCTCTGTGTGTGTGTGTGTGTGTGTGTGTGTCTAAGAGTGACAAGGAGGACACGGAGGTTGTCAGCTTAGGTAACAGAACAGGCAGTTACAAATCCAGATTTTGATTACAGCCCTGACACTAGCAGCCTTCCTTCTCCCTAGAACCAGTTTCTTCCCAGAATCAAGTGCCCTCAGTGGCCTTTCATAAACATCTTCGTGGAATCTTTCAGGTACGAATTTCAAACTTCCAGGATCTTCTGAGTCACATGACACACATTTGGAAAAGAAAGGAGTAAACAATCCTATATATTTGTACAGGACGTCAATGTTTACAAAGCAAATTCCTGGAGAAGATGAGTTACTTATTCCAGGAAGGCAGCTCTGAACATTCTACCTCAATTCAGAACACGGGCCCTTGCTTTGGTTCTCCCAACCTCCCTATTTCCGGAATGTTTCAACTTAGTCCTCTGGGTTCTAATATTCCATTTAGATGTCCATTCTCCCTTAATATGTGAACTTGTGGGTAGGATCGTGCTTTGTATTTCTACGGCCCGATCAATGTCACTCTCCTCCACAAGCCACCAGTGGCACAGAGGCATAATCTGGTTAGGATTCCCTCTATCTTGGAGCCTTGCACTTAACTGACAGCTAGCACTTCCTGAGAAGAGCTCGGAAGAATGCGTGCTGACACGGCAGCTTTCAGTTTCTAAACCATCCCTACTTGTATTTTCTCAGTGAAAGATTACGATCTCCATGACTTGATGAGGATATGGGGCTAAGATAAGGCTGTGTGCTCCTACAGTGTCCCCAAAACAGTGCAGTCCTGTGAGCTTTCTTCTCAACCCTAGACCAGTTCCTTCAGAGTCTGTCCATCAAGAAGCCACTTGAAGGACCATTCAGGGACAAGAAAGGTCCATGAGAATGTAACGGTTGCCAGCCTCCCCTTTGGTCGGAGAGGCTGGCCTCAGATTCCGATGAGAATAAGAAACTTCAATAAGAAGAACAATGATCGCTACTTGTTGAGCACTTTCCATGACCAGAGTCTGTGCCAAACATGTTAGTTGCAGCCTATCATTTAGCTTCCATATATACTCCATATGGTAGCTGTCAACACCCCTCTCTCACAGAACAGGTTTTCAAGCTCAGAAAAGTGATTTGTCTGGAGTCAGGCTGCTAGTAAGGAGCCAGGATTCCATTCTAACTTCAGATTCAGTCACTGCACAGGTCTGGTCCCCTAAGCCTTTCAGAGGCCAATGCTCCCAGGTCATAAATGCAGGGACAGAGAGCCAGAAAGGAAAACGTCCCTGTCAAAGGTGACGCCAGCGGCAGAACCAAGCATGAGTGGCCTATCCCCTGATTTTATCTTCAGTGCATTCCTGACCCCACAGTAACCCTGGGCCAGTCTTTGTACCTGAACTCTGGGTGGGTAGGGAAAGGCAGAGAGAAAGCCTTACCTCTTCTCAGGAATCAAGGCAAGTGCCAAGTGAGGCCAGCCTCCCAAGGTGGTTTTGTAACGCAAATACCAACTTGCTTGCGGTTCACTGGGTTTTATGATCAGAGATGACGTAGTTTCTTCACTCACTCGCAAGCTATTCGACTCCACAGTTAACAGTCTTCCTGGGGCAGAACAAGAAGCTAATGCTTAGAGAGGCCATCTGTAGGGATTAACAAGGTGAGCTTTGCTCTGTCAGGGGAAAAAAAAAAAAAAAAAAAAAAAAAAAAAAATATATATATATATATATATATATATATATATATATATATATATATATATATATATATCCGGCTTGCTGGGTAAGTTTCATGTCCTTCTTGGATCTCAAGCTTCCATTGGGTTGAAACATCTCAATGACCTGAGAGCTCTGGAGACAATAACAGAATCCTGGGCCCCATTCACTGAGAATTCAATTAGGTAAGTCTTGGGCAGACACAGGGGTCTGTATTTTCACAAGTTTCGCTGAGTGGCTTTGATACATTCCGTGGTTGAGAACAACACAGCGAGATGGTTTCTGGGAGACTCCCCAGAGCACACACATGGTGAGCGCCACACAGTCCAGGCTCATCATCAGATACAGCCATGGTAAGCATGCAGCTAAGAGACTTGAAGACAGTGGCGTTGGCAGAACATAACATTTGCTCAGGGATTCTCCACATAAAGGGCTGTGTCTTGGGGTGGGAGTGAGGTGGGGAGGGTTATGACCATCTTTCCATCACTAGACAGGGAGAGGTAGAGATGAAGTACATGCCACGGGGAACAAAACACACCCAGAAAGAAATGTGAAGAGGTAGAGCAACACTGGAGGAGAATTCTTCCTCACTCTTTAGAGTGAGACAAATCTGAGCTCAAATCCCAGATTGCTCCAGCACGGGACATTTACAGAGTTGCAGTTCAACTTTCTCACCAGAAACACAAGAACCATCAGGTTCATCCACTTTACTATGATATTAGGAAGACATTATAAAAACACAGTAAAGACTCTAGCATTAAACCTATGGCCCAGTAAACGCTCAGTAAAACCTGAGGGTTTGCCTATTCCTTACCTGTTCTTTGCTGATTCCCTTGGCGTTAAAATTAATTCCCACAAAACCTAACTTCAGGGAGAAACAGCTTCTCCCCCAACTTCATGTTCTATTAGGTAATACCTTGGGACTTATAGCAAAACAAAAATCAACAGATAAAAACAGAATAAAGGACAATTTGGGACAACAAGGGTTTCCTTGGTTAGCTGAGGGTATAGAGCACGGACCGCAGATTACAATTTTGTGCCCGTGTTTAAGTCTTCAAGTGACACTTGCACTTGGGGATGGGCCAAGCACAAAACTGCTCAGGACATCTGTAATTGGCCTACTAGTGTTTGGATGTCTTTCATCTATTTATACCAGTGTTCGTGGGATATAAAACTCACGGAACATACTGCAGCCCTGTATGCTGAGCAGAAACATGATAACTTTCCCGGGTGATGGTGGAAATGGGCCTCTATTCCATCACCTTCATCATCCAATTACACCACAGGGCAGAATCATGTTTAGGCCTCTCAATGCTCTATCCTGTCTATACCCTGTCCCTAAGATCTTTTGTCCAAGTAAAGCTGAAACTGCTTAAAATTCCCTGCTTACTCTTTTTTTTCCTCAGTATGCTACACTGTCATTCATTTTCCATAAGCATGTGTACTCAACACTGTTTTTCTTTCGCCTAGATCTTTCTGCAGTAAACAGTATAAATTTCTTACTTTAGCTATTCAGCAACCATCACTCCTCAAAAATATCCTGTTTAGCTGGGCGTGGTGGCTCACGCCTGTCATCCCAGCACTCGGGAGGCAGAGACAGGAGGATTGCTGAGTTCCAGGCTCACCTGGGCTACATAGTGAGCTCAGGGACAACCTGAACTACAAAGCAAGACCCTGTCTCAAAAAAAAAAAAAGCCTGTTTGTTGTTGGGAGGAAGGGAAGGAGTGGAGAACCATTTCTGCCCCATTGGTTAGAATCTTGATGGAGTGAGCATTACATTCTCCCACTCTGCTGAGTCTCCTTGTGTCCCAGATATTTGATCTGCATGTGGTCTATTGAAATCTTACCCTTGGCACCCCAGATCTTGAGAAGAGCGACACAGGAAGGAAACAAGAAAGGAAACGTAGGGTGTGGGTACAATCACTGAACTCTTTTGACTACTAAAACCTTGGAACCGTCCAATTTTCTCACCCATTCAAGACTTTCCCCCTGCAGGTTGAAACCTGTGAGCCCCCATCCCCACGTGCTTGGAGTAACATCCCATTATTGACTTTGGCAGTCTATAGACCCTGACATATATAGGCCCCCGTGACCCCAGGTGGCTTTTGAGAAGTTTCCCAGTACTCTCAGAGATAGGCTCATTCTTCATTTATTATACTCTTATGGAGACCTATGACATTCTGGGCTATTTCCTGGGGTCAGGTCACACACAAAGCCTGGCTTTTCTTCCCACTCCCCAAATTCCCAGTACCAGGGATCGCTTCCATATAGATTCTGTCACGAAGACCTCTGTCCTTTGAAGTTCGTGGAGTGTCCAATGACAGCGCAATGCTCCATCATTCACCTCCAGGCCTCCAGTGTTAGCACGGTCCGGGCAGAATTAGGAGACTAAATAAATCTGTTCTGAACTGAATCGACTTACTTCTGGGGACTCCCTACAATGCAGCCTAAGCTTTAAATCCCAAACTGCTTTGAGTATGGACCCAGACACTGTTGTGTTTGGGAAAGCAAACAGGATAAAATACTCTTTAAAAAAATAGCAGTGGATGTGTGCTTTGCTTCAATGAAGCACTCTTTCACTGAGGGTCTATTTTTAAAAAATAACCTTCCAGCAGTAGCCATGACCCAATAAGCACTTTGGTGACTGGATGGAAAGATTTCATCTAGAAGTACTAGTAAAAACCCCAGTAAAAGGGATTCCCATTCCCTCTCTCCTTCCACACCCTCCTCCCTTTCCGTAAGAAACTTTAATGTACCCTCAGTACGACTCTGAGATGATGGAAACTGCAAAGAGATGGAATTTCCACGCTGGACAGAGAACAGAAGAATGTTATTCTTCTCACTACAAACTTGGAACTAGCCAGCTGCTCCCCCCAGGGTGGGGGCCGTGAGGAGAAAGGGCAGCAGAGGCTCAGACGGTGGCATGCCAGCCCTCCAGATGTTTGCACCTTACAGATGGCCAGATGGTTTGCCCCACACATCTGGGAGATATCATGACCATAGGTCACACCCGGAGAGCAACTGACTGATAGTGCGGTCCTCTTCCTGGTGTGTCTAAACGGAGCCCTGTACCAGAATAGGTATCATTGCCAATAAGCCTCCTTTGCCTCAAGCTCTTGGTTATGCAGTTATAACAACTTCGAGGGAAACCAAAATCCTGATATCCAACACAAACAAAGCCCTCCCTGTGGGTCACACACTGGTCAAGGAACTCTATAATATTGGCTCACCTCACCTCCATGGCATTTCTTGGAAAGGGATGTATTTATCCCCACTTTATGGATGAATATAGTGAGTCACATAAGAGTCTAGTAATATGCTCAAGATCATAGAATGCCTGGCAAAGCTAGACTTTAAACTTGGAAAATTTGTTTCCAAAATCTATATTCTCATTGTTTCTTTATTTGGGTTCCCTTTTTCATTTGTTTGTTTTGGTGCTTGGAAATGAACCCAGAGATTTGCCCATGCTAAGGACACACTCTATCACTGAACCACACCCTCAACCCGCCACCCCCACCCTAGGGCTCCAAACCTCTATTTCTTGCCAAGCTACTACCCTGTCAAAGATGTGAACAGAAGCAAAATGGCTCACATTTTCACTTCACTGTTTAGTATCATGTAAAAATGAAAGTATGAAAGCCGGGCGTGGTGGCTCACGCCTCTAATCCCAGCACTCGGGAGGCAAAGACAGCAGGATTGCTGAGTTCGAGGCTTGCCTGGTCTACATAGTGAGCTCAGAGCCAGCCTGAACTACAAAGCGAGACCCCGTCTCAAAAAAAAAAAAAGATGAAAGTATGATTCTGATATAAGACATTTATGCATTCATTCAAACATGTGCTGGATGCCTACAACAGTCCCAGACCCTGGGATGATCCATGGAGACACAGAGTTCCAAAGCAGTTTCGTGACTCCACTTCGTTCTATTACATGTGCTATGAGCTCAGTGACTATTTTATCTCGAGCTCTGAAACCATGCATGACATGTTTTAGGCACTTAATAAACATGTATTGAGTACATGGGTTGTCCTTTCTCTTCAGTAATTCATGACATAGAAAAAGAAAGACTTGTAAGTGAACAAACATATTTTGTTAAATTTTATATGGTGATGAACATGTATGTATGATGTGTTGAAAACTTTAGTGTAGTCTGGAGATTGGATGGAGAAGAACAGGAGTGTGGAGGATTTTCAGGCATCAGAGATGTCTCAGGACCCCTGAAATGGAGAGGCATCTTAGGTACACCACCACTCAGACATATGTGGAAGGTAATCAGGGACATTTCCTGAAAACTTGGGCATTATTTTATACAGCAAATGTTTATCTTTAACAGGGAGAACAGTGAATCTTTTAGGATTTGTGAGCTATGTGGTTTCTGTCACAACTACTTGCCTCTGAATCACAAAATAGGACGTAGGTAAAGGAATGGAAATAGGTACATTTGAATAAAACATCATCTGCAGAAATCAACAAAGGACCAGATTTGGTCTGTGGGCTACAGTTTTCTCCTGTTTGTTGTGGTTTTCAGCTGCCATGTCTGTACTATGATTATGTTGTTTCTGCCTTCACTCCTTAAGTATTTATTGAATACCTATCAGGTAGCCTGTAAAGTAGAAGTAAGTTCAGTTTATTTGCAGGTTAATGTATTATTTTTGAGTTTGTAAGTTCCATCTGTCTAGTTGCATCAAAGTAGGAAACACAGAGAAGCAAAGCAAAAATCAGAAGAAAGGAAGAAGGGACAATGAAGACCTTCTGATGGACAAAAGAAGGGGCATGTGTTGTTTTGTAAGAAAACCTGTAAAATGAAAAATAACGGAGCCCAGTTTCTCACTGATCAAGAGAGGTGATATTGAAGAAGTCAGAGCTCTCGGTGAGATCCCAGGCATAAAATAAGGTCTAATCACAGCAGTCTGATGAAGCTCCCCGGAAGCCAGCATCCATCCCATTCAGACCTTGGAGGTGTCGAAGTAGAGCAAATCGTTACAAGAAGCCATTTTCTTTTCCTTGCTGTCATGTGGAAGTTCAAGTTGTAGATCTCATCTCAGCCTGAGGAGGAGAAACTTGGGACCTTAGCCAGTGAAGATCCATTTTCCAAGCAAACCACTACTTTTCTGGTTGAGAGTGCTTGTCTTGCTTGTACCTACCCTTTCTCACGTGTTCAAGTCCCCTTCTCGCAGATACAATTCTCTACCTGATTTTAAAATTTGAACATTACCTTTCTGCTCCATCAACCAAAAATCTCCACTATACTGGACTCTTATCCAAACAAGCAAATGATATGTACTAAATATGGAAATTATCTGTTTTATAAAATCGTATTTTCTAAACACACACCCACCTGGGTAAGCCTTTACAGTGAAAGTTTTTTTTTGGGGGGGGGTCTCGCTTTTGTAGTTCAGGCTGGCCCTGAGCTCACTATGTAGCCCAGGCAAGCCTTGAACTCAGCAATCCTCCGGTCTCTACCTCCCGAGTGCTGGGATTACAGGCGTGAGCCACCACGCCCGGCACTACAGTGAAAGGTTTTTGGGGTATAACATCTTAAATAAAAAAGTGAAAAAATTGGTAGTCAGTAGACAGTGTTTGTGTTGGCAGCCACTCCTAGAATGCTGAAAACTTCTGCTCTCCTAGGCCATTTAGTCACAGCCTGGAGTTTATATGATGAAATGAATCACAGTGTGGTTTTTAGTAGATTGCATTTTACTCAAACTCACCTAAACTTTGTTCATACTTTCCTCAAATTGTCACAGAAGACCTACTACATGCCAAGCAATTAAGTTCAATAAGAGGCAGCTTGTGTATGTTCCTGAGAAACAGGTGTGAAAGGCTGTCTGTCACAGCGTGGCTAAAGCGGTTGTGGATGAAGTGGGGACGGATGGGATTCTAAGGGCTCACCAGGGTCACGTTGGAAGAGGGCTGAGAGGGATATCATACGTGCGGATAGTTCAGAGTTCAGAACCAGACTGCCTGGGTTCAAGTTCAAATGTCATGTCCTTGTGAATCATAGAACATTGGAAAAGTTATTTAAAATTTGCATTCCTTGATTTCCTCATTAAAAAGTAAAAATACTCTGAAGTACTCCTATCTCAATGGATTATTATGTATATTAAGTGAATTTCTCTCAACAGCCGAGAACCTCAAAGAACAGGCAGAAGTGAAATATGAATAGTTATGTATCTTCTCAAGGGAAGATGTTTCAGGAAGAGGAAAGATCCGAACTGAGAGAATGTGACATTAGGGACTAAGGAAATATGGCCTGGCAAAGGGTATAAAGCAAGGGGTGAGTATGGAGTGCGTGGGAACAGCAGCAAAAAAGAAGCCTAGCAGGGTGGCTGAAATCTACAATAAAGGGTGGATTAGGTAAGCCACTATTCCGGTCAGTGGTATTCTTCAAGAACTGCATCTGTTTGTTAATAACCTAAAATTACACAGGAATGGAGACCCAGTGCTTGTCCTCTGTATGTATTTACACGAGATCAGGAGAACTGCAAGTGTTTGAGATGAAAGTCACTGACGGGGAGCTTCGTGAACATTATTTCTAAAATACCAACAAAAGTGATATTTGGGACAGTGACTCCATTAGTGGAAGAGGGTACTAAGGTTTGTGTTTAGGATCTTAGGCGGTGTACTCAATGTCTGAAAGCTTAAGTTCTCTCTCTTTGGCTTCCTGGAAGAAGGTTTTCAATTGGTCCTTTGCTCTCTCACATCTCAGGTGTGACAACTTAGAAGTAGGTTCTTTATTGGCTTCCAGAGCTCCCCATGGTGATCAAGCTGCAATATACAACACAGAAATACGTTTGATGAAGTACTGCCCTCTCTGAGTGCACCCATCCTGTGTCACGTATCTCCTCCTCTACTGGCAGGTACTTAGATCACATCAAAATAAGCTACTCCTGGGCTGGACATTTAGCTTAGTGGTTCTGGCACCTGCCTAGCAAGCGCGTGGTCCTGAGTTCAATCCCTGGTAATCACATGGAACAGTACCAGGTGTGGTGACTCACGCCCACCAGCAATCAGTACCACCTGCCAGTCTTGGTGGCTCAAGCCTATAATCCCAGCACTCGGGAGGCAAAGGCAGGGGGATCGCTGAGTTTGAGGCGTGCCTGGGCTACTTAGTGAGTTCAGGGCAGGCCTGAAGTACAAAGTGAGACCCTGTCTTAAAAAAAAAAAAAAAAAAAAAACGGTAACCTACTCCTACTTGAACGCTTGTGTCAGGAGATACCACAAACTGGAACCAAAACGTGCAGTGAGTAATTTGATCTCTACTTAACTATCTCATGACACCTGCCACATTTCTTCCTCAGTGCAACTCTTCAGTTCTCTTCTTCCTGACTCAGATCCCAGTGGCACACCCCTCATGGCTATTTCGTATTTTATTTATTCATGTGAAGCACTTGTTCTCTTTGCCTATAGCATTTACTATGTTCTCTCTGGCATGGCTTCCCCTATGCACCACACCCATGTACTACATGTGCATGTGCTGCATGTTTTTCTCTAGTTTTGGATGGAGGGCTCTGAGAGCAGCGGCTGTGGTTGCATAGTACACTGCACAACTAACTACCGAGTGCTAATTCTTGAATAATGTTCAACAAATAATTGTTCGCAACATAACTGAGTAAATGAGTTTTTGTCTCTCAGACAAACGGCTACCATAAAGAGCTTTTTAAAAAGCAGCCCCCACCAAATTTAAAGACCCAATTCAAACATGGCCCTCTGAAATAAATAGACACTTTTCAGAGGAAGATGTAAAAGCAGCTAAGAAGCATATGAAGAAATGCTCACTGTCGCTGGTCAATTGAGAGAGGCAGATGAAAACAACATTGAGATTTCATCTCGCTCCACAGAGAATAGCTACTAATTTGAAATTAGCCAGCAACAAATGCTAGTGAGGCTGTGAAGAAAAAGGAACCCTTCTCCACTGTTGGTGGGAATGTAGACTGGTACAACCACTATGGAGATCAGTGTGGAGATTCCTCAAAAAGCTAGGATTATGGGCCGGAGATTTAGCCCAGTGGTTCCAGTGCCTGCCTCACAAGCGCAAGGTCCCTGGTTCAATCCCGGGTAACCACATACAATACTGGGCATTGTGGCTCACGCCCACCAGCAATCAGTACCACATACCACAAATGCTGGGCTTGGTGGCTCAAGCCTGTTATCCCAACACTCAGGAGGCAGAGGCAGGAGGATTGTTGAGTTCCAGGCTTGCCTAGGCTACATAGTGAACCCAGGGCCAACCTGAACCACAGAGTAAGGCCCTGTTTAAAAACAAACACAAAAAATGCTAGGATTTGAGGACCCATCTGACCCTGGAAAGAATTACAAGATTCATATCACAGCGACATATGTGCAATGATATTTATAGCAGCTCACTTCATGATAGCTAAATCTTGGAAATAACCCAAATGTCCTTCAACACTAGACTGCATAAAGAAGATGTGGCTTTTTTATAAAATGGAGCATTACTCTGCCATAAAGATGAAAATCTTGAGTCGTTTAAATGGATGTACCTTAAGAACATACTCATAAGTGAAATAAATAGGTCACAGAAGTGTAAACATAGTATCTTTTCTCTGGTATGAGAAACTGAAGGTGTAAATAAATTCTAGAATGCATGAGAGATATTGTAAAATAGTAACTATTCAAAAGGAAATGGGGATTAGGGGTAAGTAATGAGGAGAAAGAAAAAATATGATGGTTAATAAAAGAAAAAAAACCTTATGTATATAGGGGCAAGGGGTTGTAGGGTGGGTAGGGGAAGGGGAAAAATGAGAATTAAATCATCTCATATACTGGTACAAATTCTCAGTGTTGAGTGTGATTGTGATGTGTGTATATAATGTACCAATAAAGATTCAAATTAAAAAACAAATGAGTCCCTGTAGAAGTTAATAAATGTGTTTTGTGAAATATATAATGATAAAGTAGAGGAGGAACTATTTGTTGCAATATCATCTCAGGCAGCTCTTGTCTAAGAGACCTGGACACTATCTGAAGCCTCTGGGAAGAATTTTGTTTGAAGTTGCATGGATTAAGCAGGAAAATGAAAGAATTCAGCAAAGAATGTGGTTATGCATATGAGCAGTGTAGTCTCCAAGAGGTATAAGCCTAACAAACACCCTGAGGGGTGGACTACGAATTATTTTTCAAAGAGACAGAAAATACAGGTTCTCAAATAATTTGGTTTCTGGCTGCCTCCAACCACCTTTATTTTATCTCAGACCCTAGGTTTCTAAGACTATGACCTCAGCATCATATAAAGAGCTACAATAAAATCAACAATAAGAACCTAGGGACTAGGATGCAGCAGAGAAGGCAAGTCTGTGACATCTCTGTTCTCTATGCAGGATCTCTGGCCAAGTGACAGATTCAAGATCTGAATGAACTTCTCCCATCTGCTTCCTCTGTCAATCGATACAAGACAGTACACTAGACCTGTTGTTTTCATTGCATCTTATTTGGAACCCTCAAGCTTTGGGGATTTGTTTCTGGGGAGGTCCTGAGCTGGTTAGAGAAAATACAAGTGGTCTCTCAGGCATGGATGTGACCGCAATGTACACCTACAATGTACCCATAAGCTTAATGGGAAGAAGTGAACTACTGACACTCTCCACCCCGACCTTTGGTTAAGGGATTTGTTTTTCTAACTTGTTGGCATTTCACTTGCAGAATGCATTAATAGCCAGTAAGTCTGAGAATCTTTGACTGAGTTGACAGCACCTGGGCCAGACTTCTCAGACATACGAAGCCCAAGGAAGGAAAGGACAGACATCAGGTGGGGATGTACAGCATCATGGCCATATTGTGTTAGTATCACATGAGGATATGCTTCAGTAAAGCGAGTTAAAAATGATTCTATCACAGCTTACGGTAAGATGTGGTTTCCTATGGTAGAAGCCTCACTCTTCCAAAAGCTTCTTTACTGACTTCTCCATGGCATCTTCTAGGCTTCCATCCTAGAACTTGTCGGCAGCAGTGGACACAGACCAGTCCATCCCACCTTCATCTCGGTCATCATTTATCTCCCCTGACCAGAGGAGGACTCTTGAAGTTTAACACTGAATTGGTTTAATCCACAATCACTGTAGTCCAAAGCAGAGCAGAACTGAGCCCTAAGACTCTTGTTAGTACTTCCACAACATCGGTACACATTTCCTTCTGGACAAATCTTTTGTATTGGCAGGCTTGGTCATATTTTAAGCAATCATTGTTAACATGGAAAAAGGTGTTAATTTTGGTAATTAAACATGAATGAAGTTCTAGTCCCCTTCCCATAACTGCTTGGAAAATAACTTTCAACGGGGAATTTTTGCCAGTGACCTCTTAGCAAACCTCACATTGGTGTACGTGTGTCATGAGAGCAAGTTGTTATAGAGTGAGGCTGCCTCTCACGTTTCACTGCATTCACAGGTGCCTGCATGTCTTCTCATTTTCCTTCCAGGTTGTTAACCAGCATCACCACATAAAGATCCCCATCTTGGGGCCAGAGGGTTAGCTCAGTGGTTCTGGCGCCTGCCTCGCAAGCGCAAGGACCTAAGTTCGATCCCCAGTAACCACATATAATGCTGGGCATGGAGACACGCCCACCAACAATCAACACCGCATACCACAGTGCCGGACGTGGTGGCTCACGCCTGTAATCCCAGCACTCGGGAGGCAGAGACAGGAGGATTGCTGAGTTCGCGGCGGCTTGCCTGGGCTCCATAGTGAGCTCAGGGCCAGCCTGAACTACAAAGCGAGACCCTGTCTCCAAAAAGGCAAAAAAAAAAAAAAAGATCCCCATCTTGGACCTCCAGCCTCCACAACCATGGATTAAATAACCTTCTTTTCCTTTATAAACACATAGTTTCGAGTATTCAATTATAGAAGTAGAAAACAGCATAAGATTCCATTCATATTTGAGTTTTCTCAATTCTTTTCTTAAATTGAATTCTTTATTGGTATATTTTATATACAGCTCACAATTACACACAACCCAACTTCTTAAAAAATCAACAAGTTATTAAGATGAAATTTATAGAAGTCACATTAAAGGGAACAGTTCAATGGCTTGTGAAACCTCATCTTTATCTAGTTGCAAAGCATTTCTATCGCACCAGAATAAAGCTCTCGACCCACTCAAAAGGAATTCTTCGCATTCCTCCCTCCCTTTGCTCAGGACAAGAATTAATCTTGGTGCTGTCTCTATGGACCTACTACTAAGGAGACATCATATACGTGAAATCATGCAGTATATAATCTTCGGTGGCTTTTGCACTTTGTCTAATGTCCTGGAGCTTCACCCTATTGTAGCTTCTCATTTTATGACTAATACACACACACACACACACACACACACACACACACAGGAGGTGTACTTTAAAACTTATACAACATTCTTTAAGTGAGATGTTTAAAGAAAAAGATTTTTAAATGACTCAAAGTGTTTAGAGCAATTTGTGTCACACACACAAAAAAGTTATAGCGTGTTTTCATTCGCTTTCTTGAGTGGATCTGGCACCACGTGACTTTGAGCCTCTCTCCGAGGTAGAAAGGGTAATGAGAGCTGTTCTGAGTCGAACCGGGACGAGGAGCCGGCCATGACGGAGGATGCACGCTCACGAAAGGGTCTCGGGACCGCTGCCAAGGTGACAAGGGTGACGGGATAAGCGTTTCCTAACAACAGAAGGAAAGCACACCGATAGGGATTAATAGCACGGTGTCGGTTACAGTACTATTTTTTTTAAATTAAGCATTCACCATGTGTTTTGATCACATTCCTCACGTGCCATAAATACAATTTAAATCAACACAACGATCTAGGCTCCGCCCGGAGCAGAAGTTTCTCTCCCTGCGGAGTTGAAGTCTCCCACCCTCGTGCCACACAGAAGTATTTACTGAAACCTCTCTGCTGAGGTATTTCATAGAAATTTCGTTTGAGAGATAGGGCAGCTGTTACGTCAGTCTGGTGTCTCTGCTCACCTCAGTGATGGATTATGGGCTGAATGCCCCAAGCTTCTAATCAGGGTTTGGTCTTTCCGAGGACCAGAGGGCTAAGGATGAGGACACTCACAGGCAGAGGTTATATTACCATGATCTCATTTTCCTCTGGAGCCGGGATGCCTCATAAAAATTCTTCTCAGTCCACTGCTACAATCAGTCATTCAATCTATGTGGATATCATATTGAACAATTAGATTCCTGCATAGTTAAATAATGGTGCTTCAGGCTTCAGCAGACTCAAAACAGTCTCAACAAGAGAATCCATGTGATGTAGTATCTAAACCGCCAAGATGCTGGGATTTGATACTGGGACCCTTCACTATGAAAAATGACCACGACTCTGAAACTCAGCTTCTCCAGTCTTTAAAGACAAGTTTCATGACCTCTGTAACACAGTGTCTCATCAAAACTAAAAGAAATGGATCTAGTTCCACGGCTTAAAGAAATATGCACTTCCTTCCCTCCTGCTTTTGATTTTACCTTTTTTTTTTTTTTTTTTTTTTTTTTTTTTTTTTTTTTTTTTTTTTTTTTTTTTTTTGCTTTTTGGAGACAGGGTCTTGCTTTATAGTTCAGGCTGGCTCTGAGCTCACTATGGTGCCCAGGCAAGCCGCCACGAACTCAGCAATCCTCCTGTCTCTGCCTCCCGAGTGCTGGGATTACAGGCGTGAGCCACCACGCCCAGCATTATATGTGGTAACCGGGGATCGAACTCAGGTCCTTACGCTTGCGAGGCAGCGCCAGAACCACTGAGCTAACCCTCCGGCCCTGATTTTACCTTCTTGAAAGCCCAAAGCAGAGCTTATCCAGCTGTGTTGATTTTAGTGCTTTTCTTCTCTTTCGCTCTGAACCCATTTAATACTTTGAACACCTAACCAAGGTTTTGCCCAGTTTTATGGAGATAGAAGCAACTTTTGTGGTGGCAGAACCTCTGTCTCCGGGATGTAAAATTCGTGACATTTTGTTCGTGCGAATACAGGGAGCTGACCCGGTGTGCTGTTTCCTACCCAACCACTTTGTTTCTGCTCTGCAGTACAGTCTCCTGTGAGACTCCACGAAGAAGGTGGAGAGGGGCGGGACGGCAAAGGGACATCGCATCCAGAAAGTATCGACTACATAGCAGCCTCCTGCTAGACATCGTATTGAAATTATGACACATTTTCCCTAGGAACACCCCTTTTGGGTGGTAATATCGAAGCTCGTACTATAGACAAGAAACTATAAAGGCAAAAACCAAAAGGCAGAATCTAAAGTCAGAAAAGCAAAGGCATCGCAAACGCCTCAAAACAATGCGCTAAGTAAATAACCGTCACCCGCGACCCCACCTGACATCGCCCTGACCTCTTCCCCAAGGCCTTCCTCCCTCCTACTGAGACCTTACATTTTTTTAAATGATCACATTCATCATAAGGAACTGAAAGCTATACATAAAATATCTTTTTTTTTTTTTTTTTTGAGACAGGGTCTCGCTTTGTAGTTCAGGCTGGCCCTGAGCTCACTATGGTGCCCAGGCAAGCCACCGCGAACTCAGCAATCCTCCTGTCTCTGCCTCCCGAGTGCTGGGATGACAGGCGTGAGCCACCACGTCCGGCATTGTGGTATGCGGTGTTGATTGTTGGTGGGTGTGTCTCCACGCCCAGCATTCTATG
>PVIC010022035.1:0-28001 GCA_004025085.1 Thryonomys swinderianus
GATGAGGGGAAGGAATAAATATGATACAGAAAGAAAATAAAAGAGCATGTATAAAGGGGGGAGGAGGGGGGAGTGGGTAGGGATATGGGTAAAAATGAGAATTAACTTGTGGCATATACTGGTACAAATTTCCCAATGTTATATGTGATTTTGAGATGTATATAAATTGTACCAATAAAGAATTCAATTTAAAAAAATCCCATTCCCTTCAAAGAAAGCAATCCGGACACAGAATACCTAGTACAACCAACCCCAGCCAGATTCTACTGTTGCATCCTTGGAGGGGCAATATCCACAGTGAGACAGCTTTCACCCCTGCCTGTGAGCCACACCAGCTGTGTTGTTTTCTGTGTACTTCCTCCCTCATTCTCCATTTTATTTTATTCCCTCCCTCTGCCTCTAATACACAGTGGTCCTTTTTGCTTTTGCTCTTCCAAAGTGAACTATACATTATGATTACCATTCAGGTAAGTCTAAGTACCTGAGATTTACCCTGAGCTGTTTAGCCATGTAATTTCCCACCCACTCATAAATATTTTCAACCTGGATGTATGTTGGCCTGGCTCCTCTCTTAGAGACATGAAGCTAATGGCTCTAGATGCACAGCAGAATTATTTTAAAAGTCTAATATGTGGCCAGTTGAGACCACAGTCCAGCATACTTGCGATGTGAGCATAGTCCCAGACCAGCAGAATTGACACCACCTTGGTACAAGTTAGTTATGCAGAGTCACTGGCCTTGCCTGTTGATGGATGTTGCCCTTCCCTACTGAGTTCCCAGCTGAGGCCGCCCCACCAAGAGGGGGTGCTACTATTCCTCTGCCCTCACTTTGGTTATGAGCTCAAGGTCCCCAGGGGAAACCTTGGGCCTTCAAGATACAGAAGCTCTACTACAGAGCCAAACAGGGCTCAGACACCGGCTTGGTGAACTTAGAGATTCTCCTAAGCTTCAATTTCCTCATCTACAAGATGGTGACAATAGCTGAATAACTGTACTGTCTCACACAGATGTAGCATATGGAGCAGAAGGGATCATGCTGACTATCAAGTATTAGACTCGGCACTGGGTAAGTGGTAGTCCTGTAACCATTTTCTCTCCTCTCCATCATCCCTCTGCCCACTGTGACCTGGGGGAAAGGTGACTCTTGATTCCCAGGATACTGGCTCTAGGATCTTAGGAAGCACAGCTAACAGGAGGCTGCTGAGTGTCATGTTCATATCCAAATTGAACATTTCATGTTTTAAGTGTTCAAGAGGGTCACAGCTCCCTGACTTAACCATGTTTCCTAAAGCATTCCCCACACCCTGATCTTCCAGACTTGCTATCTCCCCCTCTGTGGTCCCCATTCTGCTGTGTATGTTGTGTGGGGGGCCTGCACTCTGTTACATGGGCCATTTGGTTCTAGAAGCTGCATGGCCTTTCCACTGGGTTGCAAGGATTCCAGGAGGCAGATCATTTAAAACTAATTATTAGAACTCAACTGGTTTCTGCAAGGAGTTAAAGGAGGCCCTGGTGCCAGGGGGCTAATAGCAGAAGGGACTGAGGAGAAGTGTATTTCTTATCATCAAAGTATCTATTTAGAGAGAATCCAAATGGCCTATGTCCAGCCAGCAACCTAATACTTTAAATCACTCTATCTCTAAGGAGTTCCGTCTTCATCTGCCATTGGATGGAATGTCTTACATTCTATGTTGTTGGAAAAAAAAGAGTGGAGCCTTTTGGAAAAGGTCTGAAAAGCTAACATTGAACTGGGGCATAATAACAGCCTCAGGCCATCAGATCCCACTCGCTTGGCCTGCAGGGTTGAACATTTTTATGTGCTTTACATCAGGAGCTTCCATCTCCCTGGACAAAGGGGGGAAGCGCTTCCATGGTGGGAGGCCCCAATTAAACCCTGCGCCTAGAGAGTTTCCGCCCAGGCTGACTGGAAGCCAGCCAGGGCTGATTAGAGAGCAGGTACCTCAAATGGCCCAGTGCTGCCATAATGAGAAAGCCCTGGAAAACTGCTAAATGACACAGGAAAATCATTACAATTGAAAAGCCTACGCTCCTTAAAGAAAAAAAAAACATGTCTTCAGAATTGCCTAAATATTGCTTTGCTCAGTGAATTAACTCTACAGTAAATGAAAGATCTTTTGCAAGCACACAGTCCTGAGCACATTGCTTTCATTATGAAACATACATTTGTTCTAAAAGCACATAAAGACAAAAACAAAATAAAAACAAAACAGAAACAACTCTTCCACCTGAAGAAAGCCAGATAAATTGCAGGTATACTACAGAATCAACAACTAAGTCTAAAGAGAGGGCTTATAGATACCAATTTAGAATTGGTAATGAGTATTTTTTATGATGACAAGATTAGTAATGGTTCTTCTCGAAAACCTGGAAAATATAGAAAATATATAGAATAAGAATAATTCATCATCTATCCTTCAAAGATAACCAGTTTACATGGTGTGATAAATCTTCGCTGTAAGTACTAGTTTGGAGAGTTGAAATTATATTGTATGCTTTTGTGTCCATTTTCTTGACTAGTATTATAGATGGGATATGTTACAATTCACATCCACTAAGCTATTACTATTAGTGACTGGCGTATAATCCATTAAAGAGATGTGACACAATGCATTTAGCAACAGTTTGGATGTGCCCTTCTTGTGGAACAGCTGAACTACAAGATGTCACAGCAGTAGGAGGGAAATCTGCAACACAGAATTGAGTAGGGAGCTGTAGACTAATGTTTCTTGAGTTATTTTTGGCCAAGCATTGTGTCAAGAACCATTCCCCTGGGTACCCATTCTATTCTCCAACACCCTGTGAGTTATGACTCATCTTTAACAGATCAGGCGGCTGTGGAACATTGATGAGTAAGGTCAGGGCCAAGGTCACAGAGCTAGTGTAGCAGAATCAGGATGAAGATACAGGTTGGTCTTCTTTGATACTCCTCACCCATACATAAACACAAAGTGGTACAGTCAAAGAGCACAGGTTTAGAGTCTAAGTATTATTTGCCTCGTATGTTGCAAATGTTAGGAAACCAGTACATGTTGTCTGTTTTACTCAGCTTTTCAGCACTACTACAAAATACCTGACATAATTTATAAAGAGAAATGGTTATTTTGGATGACAGTTTTGTATGTCTCAGTCCAGGAGGTAGTTGGCTGAAAGGATTTGAGATTATGTAGGAGCAGCACATTGGGCCAGAGGTGGAGAAAAACTGCTTCCTTATGGACAAGACAAAGAGAGAAAAAGAAAGGTGTCAGGGTCCCCAAATTCCCTTGAAGGCCACATCCCCAAGGACCTGAGGCTCTTCCACCAGGTCCCACATCTTACAGTTTCTATCACCTCCTAACAAAGATTTGACATTAAGCCTTTAACATGTGGGCTTTTAAGGTACATGTAAAATCTGCATTACCAAAATACCTTTTATTCTACTTAAACTTGGTAAGGTGCTGTCATTGACCAAATTGATAAGCAGACCATTACAAAATTCAATTTGGAAAAGCCAATCTTTATCACAAAAACTGCAATTTGTAACTCAATTGTATGAGGGGAAGATATCATAGGTTTCATCTTAATGTAGATCCAGGGAAAAGAAGCAAGACAGAAATATATCTCAGAAAGTTCCCATGGTAATTGAGAGAGAGACCAACTTTGGTTGAGAAATAAAGTAATAACAACAATGAAAAAATTTAGTGCTACCCATTGCCTGCTTGGTTACATAGAACTGGGCCAACTAGGGAGAAAATTTAGAGAAAATAAACAATTTTCCAATAAAATAGTTTTCTAGTCTTAAAAATGGAAATAAGGATGTATAATGCACAATGAAAATATGTAATTTCCAAATGGCACAATCTTATTAAGAGGCAACACTGGATTTTAAGATTGGTTCTGGATCTGCCTGGGGCTGAATCCACTTGATTCTGGATCTAATCCCAGAACAGACTAGGCCCAGCTCACTGTCTCTCACTGGGCAGCGTAATATTTTGCAGCAGTAGGAATGACTTGCCTCCACTCAGCCTGAATTAGTTTTGAGTTCAGGAGAAGCCCTCTGCCCTTGGAGTCGGCCAGCAGATCTCCTCATGGCTGGGATGTCATGGGACTGGGATGTCAAATGAGACATCAGCTGAGACTGGGCCATACGTTTGCGATTAACCCCTACCTCTCACAATTCATAATTCACTTGGCCAGTCCCTGGATATAGGAACATTCACTAAGACAAGTCACAGGCATTATCCCAAATGGCTTTGATATGCTTCCTTTGAAGGGAAAAAAGTTGAGAGAAGCAAAAACCTAGATATGCCTAGGACTTGGGGGGTGAACAAACCCCAAAGACAATAACTAGAAAAGGATGTACCATCATGTACAGTAAACCTCTGGACAGGCAGGGAGGAATGCACGTAAGACAGTAGCATCTGACAAAAGCTGTATGCTACATTTGCAGGGCTAATTCTTTTGACCTTTGCAGTGTATAAATAGCAACTGATAAACTCTAACCTAAAGCACAGAGTAGAGTCTCTTGGAGTCTTCTTTGCTCCTGTTATGCCAGCCAGACGACAGCTGAGTCCACCCTGTCCCTTACAATGTTTATGTCACAACACACTTCCTAGTGCCCACATACCACAGAGAGCCTGGCAACCACACCAGGATCTGAGGGGCTTCCTGAGGGCTTGCTCTCTTTCACTTCTCCCGGCTCCCACTGACTACCACGTCAGCCACTCTTAACTCTTGCACTGTTTTCTTCTCTGACGCCAGAAAGGTTTTATATTCTCCTGGTAAAATGCACATCACATAACATTTGCCCTTTTAGCCATCTGAAAACATACAGTTCAGTGCCATAAGTGCGCTCATGACATTGAGCAGCCAACACCACCATCAAATGAGTATTACCTCACACAGGTGGCAACAAGTTTACAGCGAATATCAGATATCCCTTCCTTACAAGCCACTTGGCCACCCACTGTGTTGCTCAAGGTCTTCACATCCCATATTCTCCCCTTCCTCTCCCTTTCTACTATATTTTGTGCAGAACAGATTAGCTTCCACCTGCATGCACTTGCGGGCCTATCTGCTCGTATCAAATATCTCATTACGGTGCCCTGAAGAAATCAACAGTGGCTTATTCCTGACCTAGCTCTTCAGTAGAGTAGGCTAACTGACTGAAGGGATTTCAGATTCCTTTCCTGCTCACCCAGATTCTGCATGTGGAAAGCAACTGAAAAGAGATGAGTTTGCGCAGGCCTATGCAGAGCACCATTTCCGGTAGAAGGTAAAAATATAGGTATCAGTTTAGGCTTAAAACAACAACCAAAGATGCCAATTTCTAAACTATAAAAACCAGAATGCTTTCTCATGGCCATGGTGCTGGGAATGAAGCCAAGTATGGTTTTCTCAATACAGGTTCAGGTGGACCTAATGAGAGGATTTCATAAAGGTGATCAGTGGAAAAGCCAACCCAAAGGGTCAGGATTAGAGGAGCTCTCAATTTGGCAAGAGCCTGAACTCTGACTTCTCTGCAAGAAGACATCACACCACCCCAAGCCTTCCAACATGGATTGATGTCCTTTCCTTAGGCTCTTCAAATATCCAATATTTTATTCAGTCATAAGACATAAATAACTAAACAGAAAATGCAAAAGTGGATTTTAAGACCCTGAGGCTGGGATCAGTCTGTTCTTTGTAATAGTGGTTCTTAACTGGATGTGTTCACCATCCAGGGGGCATAGGACAAAGTTTGGAGACATCTCTCTCACCCAAGGCTAGAGAATTTTACTGGTGTCTAAGGTGTGGTGATCAAGGATTTTATCCAATATTCTACTCCACCCAGGACAGCAACACAAGTTTTTCAGTCTAAGATGTCAATGGTTCTGAGAGTGAGAAACCTAGATGTGAAAAGTCTCCATTTAGCAAACACTTATTAAGTACTGTTTATATGCCGTGCCTTCTTTGGAGTGTTGGAAATTGCTTGTACCTGTTTCCTTATCATACTATATTTGTTATATTAACAGTAAACACCAGTGACCCTGAAAGGTCTAGGGTCCTACGTTAACTCATTAACTTGTGTGATACTATCTTCATGTGTGTGTGTGTGTGTGTGTGTGTGTGTGTGTGGTACTGGGGATTGAACTCCGGTCCTTGTGCTTCCAAGGTAGGGGCAGTACCACTTGAACTAAATCCCCAGCCCAATACTATCTTATATAATCTGTGCAATAGCTCTGTAATATTATCTTCTCATTCTTTCCTTTTTAAATGAAAGATACAGTAGAATCTTAAAGAGATTAACTTTCCCAAGGCAACACAGTGTCTGGCTATATTTTCTGACTTATAAACACCACACATGATTGCTAACCAC
The DNA here is from genome assembly GCA_004025085.1 of Thryonomys swinderianus. Taxonomy (NCBI): domain Eukaryota; kingdom Metazoa; phylum Chordata; class Mammalia; order Rodentia; family Thryonomyidae; genus Thryonomys; species Thryonomys swinderianus. Next base: position 6,356 of record PVIC010022035.1, read on the forward strand.
CTAAAAAGCTATGGAGAATCACAGTACCTATATTAGAAGACTTTTGCAGAGATGATTTATATTACCTCATTTTTAATGTAATGTGTCTACCAATACATGTTTAATGACTTACCTATTTAGTGACTATTACATTATGCTCTGCTGCTGGGACTTTCAACCCACATTTAGACCTATAATCCAGAAATGTAAGCAGCAATGCAGCCTTCTAGTGGCTTCTTCTACAGAACAGTACTGTAACTTTTGCTGACTGTGCTGTACAGTAGAGTACTTGCAGTTTTATGTGCTGCATGGAAGAGTTATGCAAATAAAAGCAAAATCATCAGGTTGGAGTTTCCTTGGGCCATTTCTTTGTTTTGAATATTGTAATGTACATACTATATACAATTCCTCATTTAGCAACCAATTGAGTTAACAACCTAGTCCCCGGAACAAAACCAAATTGTTAGACAAAGAATGTCTGTATGGGAGGTTCTCAGGCTGTACTCCTGAGAATGACCTTTGCTGTGGCTGAGAATTCTGAACATGCTAAGTTGTCATTTGAGGTCAGAGGGAAGCAAAGAAGTCTGAAAAGTGGCCATGGCTGTAGAGATCTCAAATGCCAAATTATTCCTGAGGGATGACAAAGCCTTCCTAAAATTCCACTTTAGGAGAATGGTTTGTGTGTGTGTGTGTGTGTGTGTGTGTGAGAGAGAGAGAGAGAGAGAGAGAGAGAAGGAGAGACAGACAGACAGATGCAGAGAGAGATAAAAAGAGACAGACATAGACAGTGAGCTAACAAATGGGAGAACAAAAGAATACAGAATCCTGGTAGATAATATTGATGAGATAATGGACCAGCTGATGAGAGGATTTCTTGAGATTCTCCATCCACTTCTTTCCAATAAACACTTATGTTTCTCTACACAAGTAAAGCACACTCTAAGCTCTCATTTCACCAGGGTTATCTGAGAAAGAATACTTGTGTGAGGACCTTAAGAGAAATATCTACAGTAAGAAATGGGGAGGGAGCAGAGAAGGTGGGGAACCCATCAGACTATGATGTTCAGGTGAACCCCAATGAAGGGGAGAGGGAAGGATGGTTGAGTGGAACAACAGACTTAGACTTGTGTGCAGTCTAAAGAAGGTTCTGGAAACACCTGAAGAGGCCTCAAGCCAAGGCATCTGTGTCCCTTAGTGTCTCTGCTACACTCACTCATCAGCTAGGATCAGCCCACGGGAAGTGGGGCCCAGATATAGATTCTGGAGGAGAATTAAGTACCCAGCACCGGACCCTGGGCCAACTGCCTTCATCACCTTTCTGTAGCTAATGTTTGTGAGATACATCTGCATGGCTACCACTCTTAGCACTTTTAAATATATTTAATGAGCATACACAAATCCTCTGCCTTCAATTCACAGACATGCCTGCCCTCAAACACATCCTTTACGCAAACAGCATGGTCCCTGCCTACTCTTGGGGTGTGCTTGAGCATCCCAGTAAGCTCACCTGCTTCAGGGACGTGCCATGAATGGCCTTCACTGGGTACATTGGATCTTCTCCTGCTCCACCCTCCACCTCCAGAAAAGGTCCTGCTCTTTTGTTTCCTATTACTAAACTGGATCTCATCTTTGCTTGTCTGCCCTCTTGTTTCTTTCCACAACTACTAGTACTATGATGACAAACTGTAAACACCATAATCATGTGTCCACAGTCCTTGTCAGAGGTGAGCTCCACTCAAAGGAGCCAGTTCAACAGCCCTCCCTCACCCCAGTGGCCCTCCTTGTCCTCCTTGAAGCTGAGACATGATGTGAGGGATATGCCTGTGCTGCTGGACCCCAGCCAGCCAGCTGGGAGTCTTTAGGTAGGACCTAAAATAGTGACCAAGAAGGGGAGATGGGGTAGGGTTTGGGGATCTTACCTGAGTGCTCTGTAGGTGGCCACAGAGCATTTGACTCCAATCCAAGGGAAGTCACCTGGCTCCAAGCTGGCACAATGCCAGTTTCAGAGGATAAGCCTCTTTTGAATGATGGTGTCTGGATTCAGTTCATGCTGTATGTGGTGTGACTCTTTAAAATTAATTCCTCAGTGAAAGATGCTTGAAACCCAAGCCTTCTCTTCCTCCCACCCTACCTTGTTTTCAGGTGCAGGTGTTTGTCCTTGTGGAGAAGACAGTAGGCAGATCACTACTGGAAATGGAATCCCTGAGTGATTCTAGGCATGGCTATGGTAATATTGAAGATTCTCCTAAGTCTTTTAAGAAAGGACAAGAGCTATTCACCCAATGCTGCCCTGCTGCAGTAAATAATGACATCTCAAAATGTTTGGAATGCACAAGCCAACTTCCAAAAATGAACAGAGAGCATAGTAGATCCTAAAGTGTGGCCCCTAGTCCTAAAGCATCCAAATCACCATGAAATTCAGTATAAATGCAAATTTTGCACACACTTTCACCTACTGAATCAGAAAGAAGACCCAATACTCTTGAAGAGTGATTTTGATAACCCCCCAAAATTTGAGTCTCTGTTCTAGAGAAGAAAGATTGTTTTCTTTTCCCACACAAATAACTAGGAGACAAATGAGTTTACTTAATTATGTAATAATCCCATCAGGCCTTATGGTGTATTTGTTCAAATATTTATTGAACTACTATGATGTACCAGGCTTTACACTAGGCATAGGAGGGTGCGGTACACATAAAAAGAGACATGTTCTTATGAGCTTACCTTCTATTCAAAAGAAATGATATTATTAAAACAAATACACAAAGAAGAGGGTAATGACTGATTATTTAAAGTACTCTGTATAAAATATACAAAGCTTCCTAATGATGTAATACAAAAAGAAGTGATTTAGTATGTTAACCTTCATTAAGGGAATAGTAGGTGAGTTGAGAGATAACTGAAGCACAGAAATTAGGACAGTACAATTTGGAGGGCACATAGCTTTTCAGACAAAGAAAAGAGCACAGGCCAAGGCCCTGTATCTGAATGGAGCCGGCTCAAAGAACTGACCAAATATCAGGGTGGCAGAAGTTCAAAGTCAAAGAACATAGAGTTGACAAATAAGACAAATAACATATGTGGAGTCAGGTTAAATATTTTGGCCTTTATTACAAGAACCATGGGCATCAAGTGCTTAAATGTAGGGGCAGGAGCAAACTGAAGACTGGCATTTGGAAAAATCCCATTCTGGCTGGTGGGTGGGGAATGAGTGGATTGGAATGCTGCAAGGATGGAGAATGCACCTGGGAGTGCACTGAAGTTTGTCCAGATCAGAAGCTGAGGCTGGAGACCAGGATGGCAGAGGTGGATTTAGAGACATGGAAGGAAGTTGGTGGAGTCCATCAGAAGTCCAGAGACTAGGGAGACAAAGGTGTCAAGGATAAGTCCTGTTTCTCACTTGCATAGAGAGAGTATGAGATGTTATTCAGGGAGATAACATCTTGGAAGAACAGCAGGTTTAGGGTAGGGTAAGGTGATCAAGCACAAATAATTAAGCTTTTAAAATGTTGGTTTTTAGTTTCCCTCGAGTTGTCTTAGGCACTTTCTCATTTCTAGGACACAACACCTGATGCATACAATTTAAGAGGGCAAAGGTTTATTTTGGCTCAAGGTTTCAGAGGTCTCAGTCCTTGCATGGTCAGCCAGGTCCAGGGAACACTATGGCTGAAGGGTCTGGGCAGAGGAAAGCTGCTTACATCATGGTGACCAGGAACCAGTGAGCAGAGGGAGGAGCCCTAAGGAAGACACACCCTTCCATGTCATGCATCCACTTCTAACAGCAAGTCAGCTATTGTGCCCACATTTCAGTCACCTTCCAAAAGCCCTACTGACCTTAGAGGGCCAGACTTGATTTAACCATAAAATGGGTTAAGTCTGGGGAGGATTTCAGAGAAAAAGTTGGGACCAAAAATACAAAACTGTGACTCACACTTTTAAGGGTGATGAGTGAAGCCCATGAAGAGAGAAAAGAATAGGAAAGTGGAGGGTCTCAGGATCCAGCCAGGAAGGACTCTGTCTGACTCATTCATAGCAAGACCTCCATAAAAGTTGGCATAATAACACAAAGAAGACTGGGAAAAGGATGATAAAAATAAGAGTTAGGCAGACTTTTTTTTTCAAACTCTGTTATCTGAATAAGTGTCTTACCCTTCTAAGCCTCATTTCCTCTCTCTAAGAGGTGGTCTGTCTCATATATGATATATATATATATATATATATATATATATATATATATATATATTGCAAATGACATGACATTTGTCTACAGCAAATGTTCACCAACTTATCAGTCCAGTCTCACTTTGTAGTTCAGGTTAGCCCTGAGCTTACTATGTAGCCCAGGCAAGCCTGAAACTTAGCAACCCTCCCGCCTCTGCCTCCCAAGTGCTGGGATTACAGGCATGAGCCACCAAGCCCAGTATTGTATGTGGTTACTGGGGATCGAACCAGGTACCCTGCACTTGCTGGGCAGGCACAGGAACTACTGAGCTAAATCTTCTCTCTGAGGAAGTGAGAAACAGAGATTCAAGGCTTAAGCATAGCAAATTATTTTGTAAATGGTAGATTAGTGTTTAAATGATAGATTAGTATTCTCCCTCTCTCTCTCTCCATATATATATATGTAGAGAGAATATATATATATATATATTCTAGAGAGAAGTAAAAGTAATCCTGTACTGCACTGTATACCATATAACAGGATGGGTTATGCCAATCACTCTACCTGGCCTTTTCCACTCTACATAACCTTATTATTTTCTGTAGTCTATATTACTCTAGAAACCTTGTCTTTTGGTAGAACTATCGTCCCTTACACACTTTTGCAAAGAAATGAAATCATTAACATTGGAGTTACAAGATGCATCACAAGGACTGAACAGATAAATGTTTCTGGAAGATTAGAAGTAACCCAGATGTGCAACCAGAAGAAGAACAGAGGGGCTTGCCACCGCAGACACTTGGGGCACCAGCCCAAGCAGCCTTCTTTTTGTAGAAGCAGTCACTGTATTTCGCATGAGAGACCTGTGTGGATGGAGAGGGAAACAGCCACAGGAGAAACTCAGACCAGTTGTCACGGTGTTTTATTGGGTGTTCTACCCAGTTAATGGCTAAAAATATGAAAACAATAGCCAAGGTTATTACTAGAAAGCAAACTTTAAAAATGATTAATGGCACTACTGCATCTTTTGATAGAAGTAAGTACATTCTTAGGGTTAATTTAGGGGATTTCACTTTCTCTTCATGGGCTGTCTCAGAGCCTGCAAGAAGTAGGCCATAAATGCAGATCCTAGCAAACGATTTCAGGATTAACTCCAAAGGGGTCTTCAGCCAACAGCCATGAATTGTCTTTGTCTTGCAGAAAACTCAGGACCAGTGACACTGTCTGAAATTCCATAAATAACAAAGTAAAAATCCTAAAAGAAATGATGCACTTCCAGAGACTGTTTATAAGGACTTCAAAAGCCTTGCTCTAGAAACACTGTGTACCATCACTCTGATGCCCACTCCTCTTCACGTCTGAGCCATTGGAAAGTGCAAGGAGGATGTGCAATTGTCGCATCTTAAATACCTGGCATGAGAAGGCTGCACCGTTACTGGAATTAGTTGCCTCTCTGTGTTGAGAATCATGTTCCATAGTTGCATGCATGTTAGCTACTAAATTCTTGAAATAATCTTATTCTGTGCTACCTATTTTTCAGAGAAAGAAACTGAGGTACTTAGATGTCAGCCTAAGGCCACTTATCTAAGGATACATAATTACAGATGGAGCTGAGACTAACAAAGTCTTATCCCACTCCAAAGTAAGCTCACTTAACACAAGCCGGTGGGGGGGGCAGTTTTATGTGTCTCACTCCAGCTAATGAATAACTCTTCCTTCTTGTTGAAAAACAGTCTAGGAAGATTAATTATACAGGTAGCTACAAATTTTGTGCATTTGAAAGAAAACAAAGTGGTAGGTATTATTTCTGTTCTCATTGTTAAGGAATAAGGAAAATAGTCTAAGTAGTAAAACCAGGGTAATAAAATTTTTGGCCAAACCTGTTACCACTCGGGCCCTTAACTGCTATTTATGCAACTTATTCTCCTTCCTAACAAAGGATAAAGCTCTCAGCTAATATGGCTATATTAATATTTAAAAGCATTAAGGTCTTAACATTTCTAACAATTCTGTGTGACCCCGAGAACCTTCTAGAGTATCAGAAATGGAATGCATTTGCCACCTTAGAGCTCGGGGTCAGTGTGGCAGGGAATGCAAGAAAGGAGATAAAAGAAAGCAAACGGTGGCTAGGAGACATGGTGGCTCCAGCCTGCTCATCTTCAATATCTTTTTTCAGTCTCCCAAGGAATCTCCAGCGAGCAAGACTGGGTTGCTGGGAAACCTGTCTGTATGACCTGACCACATGTCATCCTGTGACATAGGGGAGCCTGGTAACCATACCCCAGACCTGTCAGTGTCAAATCAACTTGGGTTTGCACGATTCATGTTCATGTACAACAAGCTCCAACTTGAAAATCAGTTACACTTCAGGAAAGAAAGGCATCACCAATTAAAACATAAAATGTTCTAAATGCAACACTAGATTTTAAAACATGTAACACTGTGGTCTCCTGTAGACAGGCCAAAGAGTGCAGTTAAACCCAAATGTTTAGTTTCCAAAAAAACGGAAACATCCAGTCAGTTCTTTCCCTGTGTCTTCTCTGTGGTCCAATTAATCAAATCAGAATGTATTTCAAACTGGTAGCCACTTGCCAAACTTGCAAAAAATATGTCTGATTCTGATTATTAAATAAACAACTCCCCCAAATGGAAGCATTATGGAAAAAGACAAACATTTCTTCCCCCAAATTACAGTGTTTTCAACTTCCACCATGAGTTGTTGGTAGGAAAAGACTAAACTAGCTAGAAATTGAGCATCTATCAAATCATTTTATTCCAGACACAAAATACCAAAATATCTAAATAGCTTCTTAAAAATTTTAGGAGTGTTATTTGCTATGTCTTCCATTTTAAAGTCAATAACTATGACAGCAAAGTTTTTGGTTATGTATTTTTAAAAAAAAGTTTCATAAGCTGATTTCTTTTAAATGCCAAAGCTTTAATGGCTAACACTGATAAATTCAATTTTGACTTCATAATCATTTTATGATTTTTTAAATGGTACCAGGAATCAAACTCAGGACCTCATGTTCACCAGGCAGAACCACTGACCTACATCTCCAGCCACTCATTTTACAATTTTTTCAGCCATAATTCAGAAGCCTGGTTTCAATATCTTGATATTAAGATAAGAATCAACTAATTTAGGTAGTAAGGTCAAAGTTTGAGAAAATCCATTCTAATCTTTTTATCTGATCTTTATCTCCATCTGACATAAAAGAGCATATCTTATGTAACTGTTGAGCTTGTGAATGAAATTGTAGTATTTTCTGCAGTTGAAGTAGAAGTAAAGACATGGGCAAGGTTCCCCATGAGTTCTCCTCCTTTTGGAAAGGTGTGGATATCTATAGGTGCATCAGGAAGGGGGAATCAGTACATGGATGACTGAGGATTTCTAGTTTGGAATTTTATATACTTCCAAAGTATTTGACTATGATGTGTTAAAATTGGCACACCGCATCTATAGCTGCTAGATTTTTTTTTGATAGTACCTGGGATCAAACAGCCATGTGCTTGCAAGGCAAGCAGCAGCACCACTGAGCTACATCCCCAGCCCCGCCAGACGCTTTTAAAAGGCACTTAAAGAATATAATCACCAAAAAGTGCCCAAGAAAGAAATTCCTGGTCCTTGCTTTGTACCCAGAAGCAATTGAAATAAAGTGGAATTCAACACCACTGTTCTCTTCCTCCAGATACCTCACACACTGACTGGAGTCCCAGGTGAGCTGTGCTCTGATGTAACAAGAAGGTCAGGTAAGTACCTCACCCTGCCTCACCCGGGCTCCAACTCCTTCACACATACCCTGAAAGTATTGCCTGAAGCATTAATAAAAAAGAAGAGAAAAAAATGTAAGCCTACAACGAAAGTCTCTGACCATCCAGTTTTTCATGACTATAGTCACCACCTTATTGCTATTATTGTAATTTTGGTTATAGTCTTGGGATTGCACTTAGTATTTTTTAAAATGAATATTATGAAGGCACTATTCTCACCTCCACTTTGCATGGGGAAAACTGACGCTGGAGAGTTTCGGTAACTGATCTACAGTCACAAGGTTAGCAAGTCCTGGAGCTGGAAACTAAACCCAAGCAATCTGGAATGCTATATGGGATTGAACAGCAGGAACGTTCCAAAGCAGGGAAGTTGCCAGATTAGTCCTTTCTTAGCACAGTTGAATTTCTTGTGGGCTTGGCTTGTAGCCTCAGATTTTTCTATTTTTCACTGTTTTAAGGGATGGTACAGGTCTTTAAACATTTCTCTCAATCAGAAAGAGTAAAGTATCTTTTCCATATACTCACGATAGATGACCTTCTATCCTCTGTTTCAAAGTTTCATAAAAGAAGACAAAATGTATATGAAAAGAACTTTGTCCCGCTGGATAACTTGAAGTCATCACAACTTCTTTCTTAAATGAAGCTGAAATGGGATGCCCTCTGAAATCACACCAAAGACATTAGTTCTTGCATCTGGAGCACATATGGGGTCTGTTTCCTCTTCTCTATGATAATGTCTGAAATATATGAAGACAGTGCTGTGTCCACGGTGCATTTGGATGGATTCTCTGGAAGAGAAGGTAGGGCTTGGATGCAGGAAACTTACAGTCCTGGATTCAATTCTGTTTGGCCCTGCACTAGTCATTAATCTTTAGCAGGTTCCTAAATTCGAAGTCTCAGTCACATCTACAAATTGATGAATGCAACATGCATGCCATTGGGTCTATGAGTACAAATATCAAGTTTCCAGGATAGCATAGTTCCAGGCACAGAATGAATGTCTAGGACATGTTGGTTTTCTTTTCTTTCACAGTTGAGGTGATCTTCCTTTGATTTATCTCCAGCATTTTTATGAACCTCTTGAAATGTGGGATTCCAATCTAGACACAGTACTCCAGATGTACTCAGTGGCAAGGGGAAGTGAGATTTTTGTCAGATCCCATGAGGCACACACTCTGGTTTTTAATTTAAAGGTTCTCATCATACCCAAGATCCATATTTATCCTAGAAATGGATTAAAAACCATATCTTTTTTTCTGCTTCTTAATGAGTCTCATGTCCCTTGTTAAAATTATCAAATTTATTATTTAGCCCCCAAAGTAAAGCTATCTTCTTTGCCAATGGAAACTACTCTCTAGTTTTCAAACCTTTATTTCTGCCTGTTGCTTTCACTGTGTCTTGGTTATGTTATGCATGCATTAACCATCTCTCCCGACTTCGTGGCAGCTGAAAATAGGATAAGCATCCTTTCAGCCCAAGGAACTGATAACACATGACAGACAGGACAGGGCCAGGGAATGATCCCCATGTCACGCTGCCACAGACCTCCCACCAAGCCGACAAGGACTCATTTATCAGCCCTCGCTGGATGCTACTCCTCAGTTGCTAGTGATCGGGTCCAGCAGTCCTGCCACCGAGTTCCCACGTCACAGTCCTACACACATAGCGATCAGGGAAATGTTGTCCAGCACTTCTCTGAAACCAAGAGGTATCTGGTTCCTGGTCTACCAGACTTGCAGTAAAATCATCAGTATAAGAGGTACAGTGATTTTGCCCTAAAAACATTATTCATATCAGTCTCAGCACTCACTCATAAATGCTTATCAGTGTAAAGCTCCTTAGAGACAATTGCCTTCTTCAAAAGAATCATGTTACTTCAGTTGCCCAAAGAGACTCAAATAAATATCTTCCATTTTAGAACACTTCAGTGTTGCCAATCAAATGGCATCCCTCCAGTTCTGTAATAAAATTCAAAAGTTATAGAAAATGACTCTAATGAATCTTCAGACTAGAAAATTGCTTTCACAAAGCCTGACAGAAGGGATCTGCTTTTACGCATGTGATCATTATCTTCCTTCCTTCCTAGGGTAGCAGTTTCCATTCTTCAAAAATCCATTTGATCTTCTCTTTGCTGTTAGAAGTCAGAGCTATGCAGCCTCATTCCAGATTAGACAACCAAGAAAAATGATGCCACACAGACAGCACCTCCCTCTCTTAGGCCTTTTACTCTTTTCTCTGATGTCATTTCTGATTTATTTCTTACATTTGAAATGAACAAAGTGGCTTAGGAAGCTTAGTCTTTAATCTTTACACTGCCACAAGCTTCTTTAATATAGTTACCTCAGCACAATAGCTGAATCAGTTTTGTTTCGATTCATTCATATTCCACCTACTTGAAATTGTAGACATTTGTATTTTTAGACTGCAATCAAAATGTACAGTAGATTCTGCTGCTGCAAAACTTAAGCCAGACTTGATGTATCAACTACTGAAATTATAATGTAGATGTGAAGCCACTGAAAGTCTAGCAACTGTATGACTTTTAATTTTTGTATAAAATGTGAAAAAACTGGATTAGGAAAGAATTGCTTTAAATCTGTTATTTCCTTAGGATTTATATCCTTGAGATAAAAAAGCAAGTCAAAATGAACAAGTATTTTCTCTCCTCTTAAGTATATTGCCATACATATTTAAATAATTTATAGTGCCACAACACATGTACATATATGTTAAACCTATGCCTAGATTATATATGCATTGCACTATATATATATATGTGTGTGTGTGTGTACATATATATATAATTGTACATAGGTTCATTTTTAAAACACCTTTGCATTGATCCTATGAAGCCTTCATTTGCATCTTGTAGATACTTAAATACTATACAAAATGTGACATTTGTTATACTAGTTTCTCAATGGCAAATTAAAAAGAACATTGTTTTATTGATCTCCTTATGAAATGACGCGATTGGAACAGCAACATCACTTCACTTTTTCTATGTTTCCTACCCAGTGGCACATTTATAAGTGCATTGGTTGTCATACTAACTTTATCACAGCGAGGCACTGACCAATAACAGCAGCATCAAGCTTTATAAAAGTACCTGCATGCCGGGCGTGGTGGCTCACGCCTGTAATCCCAGCACTCGGGAGGCAGAGGCAGGAGAATTGCTGAGTTCAAGGCTTGCCTGGGCTACATAGTGAGCTGAGGGTCGCCTGAACTACAAAGTGAGACCCTGTCTCAAAAAAAAAAAAGTACCTGCAAAATATGAACCCACTTTCCAAATTCACCAAATGCTTCTGCCATTAAAAAAAAAAATGATCCAAAGCCATCTGGGCAGGCATTATGGGTGCTATAATACAGGAAGACATGGACCTTGTATTCAGAGATACAGAATTGCTGAGGGATCATAAAATAGCTTGAACAAAGCAAAACAAAACCCCCACAGAAACCGGAGGCTGAATGTGGAAAATGCTCTGATCGGAACAAACACTAGTGGCCTTTAAGGTCAGAGAAATGAATTTGAGACTTTAAACTCCTTCCTTGGGTTAGGAAGGGGTGATTGAGTTCATATGTGATTAAGACTTATCAAAGCTCCAAAGAGACATATGGGGGTTTTTTTTGCTGAAAAAGTGAGAAAATATTGCCAAATAAGGCTAACTCCAGAAAAATCATAAATAAACCCTCCTCCCTAGAGAAAAGTCTTCTCTTACTCCTTGTTAACAGCTGAGATTGTGCTGAGAAATGAAACTGCCATTCTGTGGGAGACTGCAGAGTGTGGCGGGTGTATTTGCTTTCGGGTGGTGCTTTCCCAAGGAAGACAGTTTGGTCTGGGGTCCAGAAGGACTCTGGGAACTGGGATTGACTCCCCATCGTCTTGCAAGTGTGGAATGTGACTTGTACACTGGGCCACCGTCATGCTTTGCCATGGAGCACAAGAGACTGTGGAAGATAATTTGTCATTCCCATGTTTATCAGGGAGTCCACCAAAGACCAAGCATTTGTATCCTGTTTCTGCTTCACCACCCAGAAATCCCACTGTAGCTAGTCCTGGGTCTGGAGAATGGAATGTACATGTTACATTCCTTTCCAGGATACTGATCAGAGTGCCTGCCGCCTTCCCCTGTGAGGAACTAGGAACGTTGTTTATTGATCTTGAGTAATTCTGGGAGCCTACATTCCAAGGCAGCTTGTCAAAATATTGGTCAAGTTAATATGTCATTTGATTACCCCTTCATGGCTGCCAATGATTCCATACATCTGATCCATAAAAAATATGAATCATCTTTTTTTTCTTTCACCTTTTCTTTTACTAGTGCTAAATTTATTAGGTCATTCCACTTTGTTGATTAATCTTAAAGTATATAACCCTGCTGGTTTCAAAGGCAGCTGGGAGACCTGGGTGCCAATCTTGGCTCTTCCACTGGGGCTACCTGAGCTTGGTGTGAGGTTTTCCTCACATCACTGAATCTCCTCTTGCATTCTCAGGTAACTGGTCTCTTGAGTCATTCAGTTGACAAATTATCAGCTTCTCAAACAGGGTCTCCTTGAACATTTAAGTACCTTTTCCTTTTCCCTATCATTCTGATTGTATTCTTCTTCAACTATTATTAGTTCACATTTACTTTCTTTTCATCACACAACTTGTCAGTATCCAATGTCAGCTAGCTTATTCATTTCCTTTTCCGTTTACAAGAGTGCATGCTTCATGAGGGCATGTTTTCCTATCTTTCCTGTTTTTCTTCAGTGCTTAGCAAATTACCAGCTTAGAGTGAGCAGTCAGTGCATATTTTTTTTTAAAACTAAAGTGAAGAGCGTGAGTTTGGATAGTGGATTCTCAGGTGTGGCCCTAGAAGTACAACCAACAGTAACAAGAAAAATAGGTAAATCATACTCATCAACATTAAAAACTTTTGTACATCAGAGGATACTTTTAAGAGGACAAGACGTCAACCTACAGAATGGAAATTTCAAGTTATAGATATCCAGGAAGGTGCCTGTGACCAGAATATGTAAAGAACTAAACTCACCAAAGAAAAGACAAATGAACTAGCATTTGACACAGGCAGTTGGCAAGGCTGAGCTCACCTTGGGCAACGTAGGAACTTAGTAACACCCTATCTCAAAATCAAAATTTAAAAAAAGGATACACAAATAGTGAACAGGTGTCAAGAATGCTGCTGAATGCCATTAATTATCAGGGAAATGCAAACCCCAAACTTGATGAGATACTTTTTCACCAATGGCTACATTTTTCAAAATAGAAATAACAAGCATTAGTGACAGGTAGAGAGAGCAGAGCCTTTTTGCAGTGCTGGTGTAAATGTACAGTGGTGAAGTTACAGTGGAAAATAGTGGATATTCCTGAAGATGCTAAATATAGAATTGCCACGTGACCCCATACTTCCCTTCTTAGGCATACACCTTAAATAACTGAAAATAAGAATTCAGACAGATGCTTTATAACCGTGTGCATTATGACACTATTCATAGAAGCAACAAGATTGATGTAAGCTTTATCTACCAACAGATGAAGACATAAAATTGCGGATGCATGGCCCAGTGGAATACTATTAAGTCAAATCTCAGAGAAGCTGCAATTCGTGCTAGGATCTGGATGAACCTTGAAAATATTTTTCAAGGTGAAACAGCTGGACAGACACAAATGGACAAAGATGGTAAGATTACACCAGATATCTACATTAGATGAATGTATAGATAGAATATGTATTTATTTAATGCCATAAGGATGGGAGGAACAGAAAGTTATTTCTTAATGACTATAGAGTTCCTGTTTGGGGTGAGAAAAACATTCTAAAAATAAATGGTGGCTATGGTAGCACAAGATTTTGAAGCTAATGAATGCCACTGAATTGCATATTTACACTGCCCAAATTGGTAAACTTTCTTTCACGAATACATTTACAACAAATATTTTAAAATGTAAATGACTGATTTATTTCAGTCCTTTATCTGATCCCAGACTAGATGTCTAGTATCAATCATTGGTAGAACTAATGTATATTTAAGAGGCTTTGTTTTTCTAGTTGGATTTTATCTCTAATATGTTTGGGGCTATATCAATATAAGTTTTGTATAATGTTTGTGTTGAATGAATGATGACATGACTAAAAATTAATCATTATATGATTCTAAAAGTGCATTTATCACTTAGTATGTGTCAAGCCTGGTCCTAGAAAGGTAAATAAAGTAAAGAGAATTCATTGTTCAGAAAGGATTTTCCCTAGTGAGAAAAATCCTTTATCACTGCAGAAAACTGTTATAAAAATGAAAACATTTCTGACTGCGTATATGGCCTTTGTTGGGAGCAAACTTAACATCCTTTGTACTGTGGGAGGCTGAGGCTGAAGGATCACATGTTTGGGCCCAGCCTGGGCTACTTAGTTACTTTTTATGTTGAGACCCTGTCTCAACATAAAAAAATGTAAAAAGCGCTAAGAATGTAGATCATTGTGAAGGTTCTGGGTCCATTCCTCTCTATCAAAACAAAAAACAAAGCAAAACATTGTCTTTTGGGGACCTTTTCTAAAGCCTAGAGTATTCAGCCTTTAGACTAGAATCAAGTATAGTATCTGAAGCCTAAAGTAGGTCACATTCCCCGTTGAAGCCCCCTTCATGGTTGTGCTTTTTACCTTATGCACATTGACATTGGTACCACAGCCACAAAATGTGGCACTTGGTAGATTCCAACAGAAACATATTAAAGGATGAAAGTAGTAAATATAACTCTTCTTGAGCATCATGACAAACTACAGAAACTTCATATAGAACATCAAACTCCCTCATCAGTGTGTCAAATTAGAGCTTTCTTTTTCTTTCTTCAGAAGGCATTCTCCAGCAAAGGTAAAGTGTTTATTGTTTTGTTTTTGCTTTTTTTTTAAATCTCAAAATCGTGTTCAAAATGGCATGTATTTTTTCTTAGTTCCCGTGGGACAAAAAATGTTTTGTAGAACGTATTCAAAATTCCACTAAGGAATCTTAGTCAACTCTCCCTCCAAATACATCTATTCTTAGGACAGTGTGTGTGTGTGTGTGTGTGTGTGTGTGTGTGTAGTTCCCCCCACCCCTTCTCTTTTATCCAGGGATGCTTTGTGTAGTTAGGAACAACTTGCCTTGTATAGTTATGCATGAGTTAAGGCTAATTAACATGAAGCTTGTCTTTCCAAGCCAATAAAGGGGAGGCTTGTGCAATATCTGGTCCCAGTTCCTGAGGCTTCTGTCCTGTAACTCTCCAGAAAGTGACTGTTGGGGCCAGTGTTGTTTGAGCATAAACTATTCGAATGGAGGATACACAGGAATCTCACACCAAAGCAAACAGCGGTAAAAGCACAGGGTCTTGGTGTTTGCAAGGAAGTCTCTCCAGTGGCCAGGGCGAAATCTGATTTACTAGACTTCAGGTTAGGCAGGAAGGAATCTGTATTTCCCATCTTATTGCGGAAAACGTGAAGTAAGTACCACCAGCAGAATAGGAGATTTTCAGAAGTGCACGAACAAAAGGACAATGAAATTTCAGGGTATGCACAAAATTAAAAAGGACCTCCCTTGCTGATTTGCTGATTATATCAAGGGGAAGTCCTGTTTTGGCTCAGCCTGAGTATGTCTTTAATATCTTTCCGTTAAAAGGGGAGATTAGCAAGCATTAGGGAAAGAACAGGCTCCGGGCAAAAACTTTTGGCAGGCAACAGTATCTAATTAAAAGGTGATTTCAAAAAATATCATGAAAATAATACAGTTTAAAAATTCTTATTGTGACAAAGGATATAAATGATATAAAGATTCCTTTTCATTATTATTTGGCAAAATGTGAGTTAGCTTAAAGATGAATTTGAAGGAAATAGCAGTATACAGGGTCCTCTAGACAGTGTAGGGGAATTCTGATGATTCTATCAAGGATCCTGTCTGCCCCTATAACCCACTTATAGCCCCTTCACTTCTACCCTGAGGGTAAAGAACAAATGTGGGGAATTTTGAATCTCAAAAAAAAGAAAAAAAAGGGCTACAAGAAATAGACAAATGGTCTCTTGGATATCACTTTCATTTCTAGAATCATGGCTTGTTTTAATTAGATAATCTCTGAGGTCTCTTTAGGCTCACATTTTGGATGAAAATGTTGAAGCGCAGAGAGGTAATGAAATTTGCCCAAATGCACAGATCTAGGACATGGCAGAGCCAATCAAGCTCCCTCTCCTCCATCTGCTGAATGGAGCTGCCTGAGCAGGTTTGGGGCAGTGTTCTGTTCATTCCCAGTTCCAAGTGGACTCTCATCCTGCCAGCTCTGTCCTAGAGGTATTGGCCAACTGGGACAAGAGGAGCCTCAGCCTGCCAGCTCCAAGCTAGAGACCATCTGGTGTGTGAGAATGACATGTGTGTCAGTGACCTCGGGGATGAGATGACACCAGCCCCAGGGCCACTGGAGACCCTGAAGTTCTGCTCTTCCAAAGTGTAATGTTGGTCTTTTCCTCCCCATGACAAGGAAGACTGCACTGTGTTTATCATTCCCACAGCCCAGACCCAGGGTGGGCCCTCTGTGAGGGCTTCCCGGCTCCACCCTGTCTAAACATGCAGTCCCCACCAAGCCGCCTTCAGCTACCCCAGCAAAACTGTGTTGAGCCTCACTGAAGGTCAAAGCCAAAGCCACTGCAGCAACTGCCAGAGATGCCTGGGTCATTTTGTTTACTAGATTTGTTCTTGTGGATAATTGAAGTTCTGCTAACATTTTAACAACAACAACAACAACAACAAATTCAAATGAAATAACCATGATATAACAATGACTTCCCTGCCTCACTCATCCACACCGGAATCTCCTCATGAGGACTGCATGGATACCACTGAGTCGTAGTTATACATTTTAACACCAAAATTCACAACGATTATGTGGGCCCAAATCTGCACACTCTGGAGTTTTCTTTTTTCATTTTCTAAGCAGGGTCACTGGAAATATATACAGTCACTATGTTGGTGTTCATAATAAAAACTTGCTGACTTGTTTCATACACTGGTGAGTCAGATTCTTTGGTTCAGTAGGAGCTATATGAAAATGGCACCTGAGGTGGGCAGCAGATCTTTCTGGAGACTTGTGTGAAGGATATCCTCTCTGTGCCAGAATCCACACTCAGCAGTTCTGATCGACATCATCTTAAATGAAGCAAATATAAAGTGAGGAGTCATTTGGACGAAGGACAATGGGATGATAGACTTCTCCATCCTAAACTAAGGCTTCCACTTGCTCCTTTGTTCTTTGATGAAAAATCTGAGTGCAAGTGCATATACAGAATGAAGGGCCAGACTATCAGCCAGTTGCTAGCATCACGGGGTCATTTCTGGAGGGGACCTGGGGCATAGGCAGAAGGGTGCTGCCACACAAGCACAGGAGGAGACTGCACAGTGGTCAAGTGCTTTGCTGGGAGCTCAAACTACCTCATCTGAGAATCCTGGTTCCAATGTAAACCAGAGTCTCTGCAAGCCTCTGTTCCCTTATCTGCAAAGGGGGTTATAACGGGCTCTTCTCCACTGGTTGGAGAAAGATCATATAACACCCTTAATTAAATCCTGGTATGAAGCTTTTGTGGTTTTGATATGCATACAAACTAATACAAATTATTAATAATATTTGTGAAGGGGGTAGTTTTTGCTCAATCCAAGAAGAAGAAAGAGTCCTAAATTCTCTCCCTTGTCTGGTATGTTTGAAATATAATTAGTTAAGTTTTCATCCTACCTTCCCTACCAGTGCAGGGTCTTAATGTTGGATAATAATTCCTCTAGGTTTATCAGGATTGTTTTTGGTTATAACTGACAAAAATCTAACCCACCAATTCAAGTATAAAATTGGATTTATTATATCCTGGAATTGGAAAATCTGGCTTTTGGTTTAAGGCACTATTGCATCTAAAGATGATGTACTAAACTCTGGTCACCTCCTTATTTCTGATGCTTTTCCCTTCTACCTGGTTCCCTCTAATTTTGGACTGATTTTATTGTGTCTTCCTTCACTCTCTGTACACAAGTTTCTTTTGCAAGGTTTGTATGTTTCAAGACCATCTTATTTCATGCCTTACATCCCTGTGTCCCAGAAGGCAAAATCCCATTTGCTTCTAGTGCTACATAAACAATGTCCTTGTGGTTCCGGTGCCTGCCTCACAAGCACAAGGTCCTGAGTTCAATCCTTGGTACCACATACAATGTTGGGTGTGGAGACTCACGCCCACCAGCAATCAATACCACATACCACAGTGCTGGGTGTGGTGGCTCACGCCTGTAATCCCAGCACTCGGGAGGCAGAGACAGGAGGATTTCTGAGTTCGAGGCTTGCCTGGGCTACAATAGTGAGCTCAGAGCCAGCGTGAACTACAAAGCAAGACCCTGTCTCAAAAAAAAAAAAAAAAAAGCAATGTCCTTGTGAAGGGAGACAGCCAGCTGGATCTATGTGATAGCCCCAACCGTGTCTCAGGCACTTAACACTGAATGGAATGCAACATATCTGCAGAAGAAAGAGGGGCATTCAAGCACAAACTCATCCAGAGAGTGAGTTTCCCTGTGTTCGAGAATTTATGCCTTTCAATGGTTCTTATTAGAGGTACACCCCAGAATCACAGGGAGGGAATTAAATGTATTAGTTTTCAATCTTCTTGATATATTTTTCAATTTTATTGTGCTTCATAACTCAAGACTTTATGTATTTTCAATAGTCAAGAATTTGTCTTCAATTCTGAGGCCTGCTGAGCTAGAAGAGCCACAGTAACACTTCTAATCTGGCACAGCAATCGCCAGGGAGGAACAAAAATGACTCTTATTGGTGTGGTCCTTATATCTGGACCATATGTTTCTATTTCCACCCTTTATTAATTTTCACATCCCAAAGGAATGGGGAAGTGGCTTGCTATGGTTCCAAAGAGTTCTATGTGGTCTTATTTTCAACCCTATCTCCCACCCTCCTGGAATATTTTAAGTAAAGGGAATAGGAAGCAGAGAAAATCATGCAGACATATCAATAATCATGTATCTACAAGAATCAAAGATAGGATGAATCTGGAAAATTATCTCTGCGAGCTTAGAAAATCGTGCTGTATATCTGCACCACTTTCTTCTCTGGAAAATGGGCTGAGTAAGCTTCATTTCTGCAAAGACTGGCTGATAAGATTAAATAATGCTGGGAATAGTATTTCTGATCCAGACAAGATGGATTAACAAGATATATTCTACAACTTGAAACCAACCAACCAACAAAACCAGACAAAATATACAGGAAAATGACTTTCAAGATATTGTCCATCAAATTTCAAGCTACAGAAATCCCAGAGTAGTGAATAGGAGAGAAGAATAGCATCACAATGGCCTCAGCTTTACTCTTTGAAAGGATTTTTAATCGGGGTGCAGAAATGGGGAGACCAAGTGATTCTCAGCAAATGCTCTGAGTTGAAGAGTTAAGCTAAGTATCTGGGGGATCTTGGTAGGTAGACTACACAGGGCAGTCTGGGAGAAGAGAGAGCTTTTCACAGTACAAGATGATCATGTGGTCCTGCCTGAACACTGAACAAAATATTCTTGGCATAAGCATATAAGAAAGCTACCCCAAATAAGAGAAAGAAATACCCAAAAGGATTAAAGAGAATATTATCTAATACTCATGTAGGACCAATAGTAATTCCTTTTCCTCAGCTACAACTCATACTTCATAGGGCTTAAGGTAGAACCCTTAGAAAGCTCTTGCCTCAGTAGTAGAGAGTAATTAACCCTAGACTCTGTGTGATGCCCCACAAGTGTCTAAGTAATCATAAGTTCAAAGACTTCAAATAATCATATTGTTTTCAAGAAACTTCACAACATCCCAGAAAAAAATGTCAAGAATGTTTATAGGAATATAAAAAATATCCATTATCCAACAAGGCCAGCTCACAATGACTAGCACACAAATAATACTGGGCATGCATGTCATGAGACCAGAAAACAGACCCAAACTGAGGAAAATCAATGCATTGAAAGAAACCAGGACAGACAAAGATGTAAGAATGATCAGATAAGGACATCAAAACACTTATAATTATATGTTGGATGTTCAAAAGATACGTTTTGACTCAAGGGGACTTTTTAATGCACTGAACATGTAGAGGTGAAATTCACAATGTCTAAGATTAAAAAACACACTGAATGAGATTGATTTCAGGTTATACATTGAAGATTAAAAAAGAATGCTCTGTTTGGAATGATAGCAATTAAAACTATTCAAAGCAAAACACAAATAAAGAAAAAATTAAAAAGAAGAGTATTGATGAACTACAGGAAAACTTAAAACAGTCCAAAATATGTTTAATTGCATTCTGGAATGGAGAGGATAGGTGGAAGTAGACTGAATATTTAAGGAAATACTAGCCAACAGTTTTAACAAATTAAATGAGAATCATCTACTTATAGATCCAAGACATTCAATGTCTCTCTAGCACAAGACACATCAAGAATAGTACACAAGGGCCTATCACAACCAAAATTTTCTCAGACTTATGAAAATCTACTTAAAGCCAGTGACAGAGAGAAAAATTTTAAAAACTTCTGAGGGTAGGAGGCATATTATGTACAGGAAAACTAAAAGATGAAAACAGAATTTTTAAAAAAATTGAATTCTTTATTGGTATAATTTATATACATCTCACAATCACACATAACATTGGGGAATTTGTACCAATATATGACACAAGTTAATTCTCATTTTTACCCATATCCCCGCCCATCCACATCTCCCCACCCCCTATATACATGCTCTTTTATTTTCTTTCAGATTCATATTTATTCCTTCCCCTCATTACATCCGCACGCCAAATTTCCTTTGGAAATTTCCCATTCTACAAAAACTGTCATATTTTCTAGAGCTCATTTACATCTACAGGTGCTCATATCAAAAAAAAAATCTGGTATTTGCCTATCTGTGATCTATTTATTTCATTCATTAACGTGTCTTCCAGGTGTATCCATTTGCACATAAATTAATCAATCTTGTCATTCTTTATGCCAGAATAATACTCCATTTTATTAAAAAAAACACACACACATCTTCTTTATCTACTCTCCAGTTGATGGACATTTGGGTTGTTTCCAAGATTGAGCTATCACGAACTGAGCTGCTATGAGCAAGGGTATACATCTGTCTTTCCAATGTGATTTTAAAAAGTCTTTTGGGTATATTCCTAGCAGGGGGATAGCAGGGTCAAATGGGACCTGTAGTCCTAATTTTCTGAGAAATCTCCACACAGATCTCCACAATGGTTGCACAAGTCTGCAATCCCACCAACAGTGGAGAAGGGTTCCTTTCTCCCCACAGCCTCGCCAGCATTTATTGTTGGTTGATTTTGTAATAGCGGCCATTCTTTGTGGAGTGAGATGAAATCTCAGTGTTGTTTTCATTTGCATCTCTCGAATGAACAGTGATGTTGAACATTTCTTCATATGTTTCTTAGCTGCTTTGACTTCTGCCTCTGAGAAGTGTCTGTTCATTTCAGATGCCCATTTTTGAATTGGGTCTTTAAACTTGGGGAGGCTGATCTGTTTAAGTTCTTTTTATATTGCAGATAATAGCCCTTTGTCTGAAAAACAGCTAGTAAAGATTTTTTTTCCCAGGTTGTTGGTTGTCTTTTAGCAGTGTCAGTGACTTCTTTGGCTGTGAAGAAGCTTTTCAGTAGGATAAGATCCCATTTGTTGATTCTTTCTACTAGT
>PVIC010022036.1:0-28052 GCA_004025085.1 Thryonomys swinderianus
GAAGGAAATGGAAAGGACATGTATCCCAAATTAAAGGTTAAGGGAAGTTTCCACTAGGAGTGAAGAAACTTTGAAATGATGAGGTAAAAACATCAATATCTTCATAGGAAACAGAGGAGATCCCTGGAAGTAAAAGAAAACATAACAAAATTAGACCACAATAGATTGTTGTGTATGAATAGAGATTAACAAGAAAATACTTGGCAAAGAGTTTATAATAAGAAGAAAGTACTGTCTTCATTTAATTCTTATTTGTAACTTTTTATAGCTACTGAATGGTAAATTACATTTCTAAGTATTACTGACCAAACTGATTCATTTTTCTGGTTAGCAAATTTCCAAAGGTCCTTAAGGTTTTATAGTAGTCTAAAATATTTTACAGTCCTTGAGATGATTACACAATTTTTATTATTCTTTAATCAAACACAGTTTATCAACCCTTTGTTACAGTTCTCATTCACTGCATAGAAATTTAAAATGGATAAAATTCATACATTATACTATGCACTATTTTATTTTTTTTCTTCACATAAATAGCATCAATAATGTAAAGGTGTGATAAAGTATAAAGAGAAAAACAGTCATGAAAAACTATTATACCACCCAGCTTTTATAGCACTTCTTTGATGAATGGAGAAAAATGTGTCCTAGGAGTTCCCCAAGAAGTGTATTTCCAATGCTGTTGTCCTGCAAACAACCGTGTCCTGACATGTAGCGCTAAGTGAGGAAAATCACAGAAGGAATTTTCTGACATTACTCACCGTCTGCACTCTGATCGCTTGTCAGTAACTTACTCGATCTAAGTGTAACAGGACATTAGAAGGCAGTGGAGCCCTGGTGATTCAGCCCAGAAAGCTCAGCCTCCAGAAGTGCCAGCTGGCAAAGGTAGTTAGGTAATATAAGTATAAACAATAAAAAATAAGCTGCTCAGGTACTTGTATTATCCTGGGCAAATTCTATACAGTACTGTTTAAAAGTTATAGATAGGTGGGGAATTCTACAGTCCTCCAGTACTTTCATTGTTGCATAACCCTGACACAAGTAGTATGAAATCAGCAAAACATGTGATACTTGTGGTTCATGGGTTAGTTCCAGCCTCCCCCTCTTGCTTCACTGCACCAACCAGTGAAGAATGATTTAATGAACCAAGGCTCTAAACCAGGTAAACAATTCAGAAATATAGACTTCTCTTTCCTTCAGTGTCTCGTCTTACAATGCCTGGTGTTACACTGTTTAAAACAGATCTTTTATTAGTTGGTACTTGACATATGACAAAAAAATAAATGCTTCATCTGCCACAAAATTAAAACAGGTTGACCAAAGTCTTTTATTTATATATTTTTTACTATTTTTGTAGCTTTCACTGCAGAGTAGCAATGAACAATATGCTTTGGATATGTATTATATTTCATGGTTATATTTCCTAAATTGCAATCTGTGAGAATAAATATTTCTTAGAGAGTTGTATGCATTACAAAGAAATAAGTAGTAGTGTAGTTAGGGTAGGTACATTAAATCTACATAAAGTATCTCACCAAATAACATATCTAGTTTGTACTTAATATTCCTAGCAGTATTTTTTAGTGCATTTTGTTATAATGTTCCAGTTTGATGTAACTGGATACTAGAAAAAGCAAAGAGAAAAAAATCTTTAAAAGGCTAAACATACTGCTTTAACCGTGGTACGTTTTCCCTTCAGTGGGATCCTAAATTCCTTCCATGTTACCCAATTCCCATTGTCCACATCCCCATATAGTACCTCCCTACAGTGGGTTTCAGCTTTGAGGGATCTTAAGCCTATGCACAAAATCTACTTAATAATTCCTGATTTTAAACTTTCGGAAATAATACTTCTAGATTAAACTACAGGTTTGGGAATTAATTTAATACTACAGATGATGAATGATGGAGACTTTTGTGACTAGGAGTAAAATACCATGATACAAGCCTGGCTTTGGAACATGACTGTTGGTACTATCGAGAGCTGAGAGTGTCTTGAAAAGAGAAGACCCAAACGTTATTAAAAGCTGTGGGGAAACTTAAGATTCAGTGGCAGATAGTTAAAGAGCACTGCCACCTAAAATTATGTTAAAGTTAGAAAATAGCCAGAAAAAATTGCTTCACTTGTCCCATTTCGCTTTGGGAAAATAGGTTGGGAACATTGCTATCCCCGAACCATATTTTGTCTTTCATATGAAAGAGAGATAACTGGAAAGATGTAAGCCAGAACCCCACTAGGACAGCTGAGAGTCAAAACAAATTTCACCCAGGCTTTGAGAACTGATCACGGATTCCCAGCGTGGGGTGGTTGAGTTTTATAGATGATATAAATGAAGTTTTACCTGGTGCTTCAATTTCCTCTGCCTTACATGTACATACCTACTGTGGATTTCCTATCCATATCCTATTACACTGTAGGTGAGCAATGGTAAAATAATTTGTTAAATTTCACAAGTAATAAGAGGTAGTAGTTGAGGATATTTACTAATGGGGCTCAATTCAAGGAACATATTCTTGAGTTGAAGTCATTTAAAAGATGATATTCTATATTTTAATGTAATGTTTTCACAAAATGAAATTTTTGCAAGATTACCAATATAAGGGATATATTAATTACTTGTGCTTGTTAGTCAATTTCACATGAGTATAATGAAATACCTTTCATAATGACAGAAAAGTCTAACACAGTAAAGGAATTTAACATCTATATTCAAATGGCTCAATGTTTTGTTCTATGGCAGGGCAATATATCATGTTAATAGTATATGAATGGGCAAAAACTTAATCCCATCAGTCCAGAAACAAAAAAAGGGAGAAAAAAACCTGAGGGCTCACATTCTTTTAAAGACATATGTTTCTAAGGCAAAAAAAAAAAAAAAAAAAAACTTCCTGAAACCTCACCTACTGAAGGTTTCACCATCTCTCCATAATGTGATGCTCGGAACCAAGACTTTAATACGTGAAACTTGGGGAGAAATTCAAGACCCAAACTATGTCAGAGATCCAAAGATCATAGCTAACCTTGAGATGTTTGAACTGATTTTCACATTCTGTAATCATACCTTTGTGTAGTTTTCTACTCACTGTACCTGAGTTTGGGTTTGTCTGTGAGACAAATAAAAATATAGCAGATTTACTGTGTAATACTTTCAATATCAATTTACAAAAGATTGTGCATTTCAGAATGAGCCATGTTTCTCCTCTCCATGTTTCTGTATGCCTCTCTCTGTTTGATTCTGATCACTCTTTTCCTGTGGAAGGCCAGCTGCCATATCATGAGGATACCACTCAATAACCCTCTGGAGAAATCCAGCTGGAAGAGAATGGAAACCAATAGCCAATTGTCAATAAAAATTGCACAACATAGTAGATTTTCAAGTGCTGAAATCGTTAAAACTCCAGCTGACAGAGTAAATGAACATTTGTGGAAGTTACTGTCTTTGAATTACTCACCTAACCAGCCTTTGGATTCCTGAATCCTAGAAGGTTTATAAAATGTTAAATGCTTATGGTTTTAAGCCACTATGGTGGGGTACTGTTTTACATGAACAAATACACAATATACCTGACATAACTAGAATTATTTTATTATTGTAGAGTAGGTGTGCTGATGATTAATTTTGCATCTGTTATGGAGAAAATCATTATCATTTTGAAATGTATTATTGATAAATACTGATTTATATATTATCAATTATTTTTTATTTAAATGTTTTACAGATACTGATTTATCTTTTTCTTTGGATTGACTTCTCATAGAAATCTGTAGTCATCACTTTTTTTTCCTTGATTTGAAACATTATTTGTTTTCCTTACAGATTGTCTTAATATTTTACCATTAAATACAGAACTTGAAAGATTTGATTATTATGGTAGATACCTCCTAAAATGACACTAGTGATAAATATGTTCAAAATATCTTAGCCTTGAAGTCATAGATGTACTTATATATATGAAAAAGTTCATGAGAAATTGGCATCATAATTAAGTCATGTAAGATGGCGATCTCTGTTCTACTTGCAAATACTTCTTGCTCACATTGGCAAAGCAAATTGTCACAATAGGGTATTTACTTGGCAAAGGGCTGACTTCCAGTAAACCGCCAGGAAGGAACTCAGAATCTCAGACTAACAAAACTTGAAGAACTAACCATGCAAAGAGATATACATGCGCTTGTATCTGGGTCTTTCTTCAATCTGGTCTTCAGAAAAGACAAGCTTCAGTCGTTCCAAAGAACCCAAATAAGGTGTACTCATGTGTCCGATCAATAGAAGCTGTGAAATACCAGATGTATGCTATTTAAAACACTATATTTTAGTTTATGTTAGTGGAAATTACTATTATAAATATGGTGTGCATTGATTATTTTTTTCTTTTTTTACACTTACGGTTCATTGACATCCTTAGACCAATGGAATCACAATTGTCATTAATTTGGGGAAATCATAAGTTATAACTTTTTCAAAACTTTTATGGTCCCTGTTCTCTTTACTCTTCTTCTTGGATTCCATTTTTACATGTATTAATTCTAAATTTTTGTATTCCATTTTTACATATATCAATTAATTCTGCTTCATATATATTAATTACATAATTTTACATATATATTGCATATATTATATAAAATTTCAATTTTACATATATTAATACATGTAATAATCAAATAAGAGTTTATTATTCCAAAGACTACTACTTCTCAGTTGTTTTCAAATAAGTTTCCTAGCTGTATTGATTTGGATATTGTTACATAGTATATTATTTTCCTGTTCATTGACTAATACACATAACATTAATTCCATTGAATATAACTAATAACCACAGATATTATCATATTTGTATCAAAGAGCTTGATTGAGGGTTTTTTATTACATTTTCCTTGTTTTTCATAACTTCTTTAAACACAGTTGATTTTGTGTGTGTGTGTGTGTGTGTGTGTGTGTGTTTGCTAACATCAGCATTCCTTAGGTAACACTTTTCTTTTTATTACATGAAAATTTTATCTTCCATTACATTTCTTTTTATTTTATTACATGCTATAAATTAAGTAATTAATTTACTATGCTGAATAATTAGTATTTTTAAATTTCTCTCTGTGAACTTATCTCACCTTGTTTTGCTTTATTATTTAAAGTACATTTGATTTGTTCTGAGATGTCCTTCATTACTCCAAAAGCAGATTAACCATTTCTGACTTTATTTTACATTTTTCAGCACATCACAGTAGCAGGACTTGTCCAATAACCAATTATTCCCTGCTTATAATGTAAAATCCTATGTGATACTCACTGAATTAAGAGATTTCCTGCTCAAAATAGAAAGCACACATGGTGCTCTCAGGTCATTAGCACTGAGAGCTGGTCTCTGTTACTAGGACATACGGTATTTGTTAATTTCAGGTAAATATCTCACCTTTGTGTGCTGAGAAATATTCTACTGAAGACTTGAGAAGAAACTTTGGTGATTTCAAAATTCTTGTCGGTGGTATATGAGCTCAATCCCCTCCTTTACCTGATTATTCAAGTTATCTCTGCAATGCCGGAAGCCCAGTAGACTCCATCTAAATTGTCCTTCTCTACATGTATCACCCTGTACTCGCAGAAGGGGTGCATTTCTGTCATACTGACAAGAACTGATCGTTTACTTGATCTTACTTACACTAAAGAACATGTTCTTGCAAATTTTTTGTCTTGTGAATCTGAAAAATCTATCTAGATGTTCAAACTATTATTTTGTACTTTGGAATTGGGCAAATCATGTTCTTTTGGTCAAAAAATGATGAGTAGAAAAATGCATACAAAACTTTGAATTGTTAGTCGACATTTAAAATTATTAATTAATAGTCTGAGTTGTCTATCTCTGAACAATGTTTTGTTGATATGTTTTCTATTTTGGTAGACTTAATTATAAATATATAGTAATTTCTTTCTTAGCAAAAGTATAGATTTCCTAAGTAAATATATTACTGGAAAATGTTGTGGCCAAGCAGTTCATATGAAAGACCTTTGATCCGGACATGCTAGTGATACATGTAATCCCAGCACACTGGGGACTGAGGCAGAAGTATCACTGTGAGTTTCAGGACACCTTGGGCTACATAGTGAGTTCAAGCCCAGCAAGATCCTATCTCAAAGAAAAAAAGAAAAATTCATTTGCATTCTGAGTCCTCTTGCTTGATATTTGAAAATCTATCATAATTTATGGATAACTTTATAAAATAATGCTAAATTACATGAGCTATATAAATTTTGTCTCAGAACACAGGGAACACATTTCTGTGATTATATGGGTATCTTAGAATAAGCACAAGCAAATGTGGAGAATGTGATTATTCTTGTATTTATATATTATAAATGTCCAGTTGAATAAAGATATGCACTATATGCAAATTTCATGAACATCAAACCTAGACAAGGATTTTTAACAAATGCTAAATATAATCTGATAGAGCTTTTTTAGATATAACTTCTCCATGAAGCTTTTTGAAAATTAATGAATATCAGACTAATTTCACCAACAATGTGGCTTTCAAAACTTGTCTAGAATAGACCACTGAAATTATAGCGAAACACATGGTGATTTTCCAAAAACTCCTAGCTTTTGTGATTTTTCAGCTACAGACATTTTACAATCTATGCTGCAGTAACAAGCACCCTTCATTACTGTGGTCTCTGCTGCACCATTTATTATTCCAAGCATCATTCAGGAAGCACATTTGCTCATCTACCAACTACTCCATGCATTGCTCTGGCAGGTGTCTTTCAACTAACTGATTCTTGTATTAAATGAGTTTGATAAATTATATTTTAAAAATATTTTTATTATATTAATTTATAAAAGTTAATGAAAAATATACAATTTTTGGCCACCCTACATTTAAATAATTGGACTAGTAAGTAGAAACCAACAAAATGTATTTTTTGAATAAAGAATTATATATATTTATATTTATATATATATATATATATATATACACACACACACATATGTACATTCATATACACACATACATTCACATAATTATATAAAACATACATATAAACATGCCCATGCATGAACACTTACATATGCATATCATATTCTTTTTAAAATCAGTATTTACATTTCCATTGAGGAATTTTCAGGATTTTCTTACGTGCCTGGAATACGCCATCAAACAAGGGTCTATGTGCCATCTTTTGCTTGGGGAAAATTTTCATTAAGTTATCTTGGCTGAAATTTGCAACTGAAGTTTGGAAATTAAGCTCCAATTTAAGAAAACTGCCAAATCACCATAATAATTTAACTAAAAATAGCAATCTAAAAAGCCAGCATGGTAGATCAGAAGTTTATTATCTCAGCCTGTGAGTCAATCTGCCCTTGGAGACTTGGGTTTACATTTGGAGACTGTTATTCTGTCTTCCTCATTTTGAGCTACAAGTTTCTGACAGTCAATTGAAAATTTAATGAAATCATGAAGTGTAGACATAGGAAATATGAAAATTTGCCAATTGGTCCTTCTTTAGTTTGCTCTGTTGGAAACTTTCAGAAAGAAACTCATAGTGCACTTTTGAAGACTTCCTCATAGTAAAAAGCCCAAACAAAAATTCTTACAGGTGTTTATCTGTGTTACCTATGAGTTTGAGTTAATTTATTTTTTCTTGACATCATTAAACTATCTTCAAGTTTCAATGTCTACCAGACTTTTAAAAAAAATTGAATTCATTATTGGTACTTTTTTTAGAAGGGGTCTCACTTTATAATTCAGTGAACTCACTATGTAGCCTAGGTTAGCCTCAAACTCACAGCAATCCTCCTGTCTCTGCCTCTTGAGTGATGGGATTACAGGAATGAGCCACCATGCCTAGCATTGTGGTATGTGGAGCCAGGGATCAAACTTCAGACCTTACACTTGCCAGATGTGGAACCACTAAGCTAAATCCCCAGATGCAGAAAAAAAAAAAAAAAAATATATATATATATATATATATATATATATAGATATATATATATATCTATATATATCTATATATATATATATTTTTTTTTTTGAGACAGGGTCTCGCTTTGTAGTTCAGGCTGGCCCTGAGCTCACTATGTAGCCCAGGCAAGCCTCGAACTCAGCAATCCTCCTGTCTCTGCCTCCCAAGTGCTGGGATTACAGGCATGAGCCACTACGACCAGTGAAAATACATTTTTATACTCACATCTAAGGTTGAGAACAGGTAAAATTCTAAGCATAATAAGTCATATATCTTCCTAAAAGAGTTTTGTAAACACTGAATTCATTAAGTCAAGATTAGTTTCTTACAAATTCTCTAAACAGATTTAATTTGATGAGCACCACTATCAAATATGAGATTCCATGTAAGATTTTAGTTATATATCAAATGTTTCTAATCAAGTTATAGTAAAAGGATGAAAATTAATAGTAAAACTATATAAGAAACTTTATGAATTCCAAGACTTAACAAATGAGGTAGGTAGAACTCTATATGATTTCTAAGTGTTTAGTTTCTGGTGATAGTAACATTATATAATTATAAATAAAATTAAACAATTCATCAGCTGTTTAAAGGAAAAGAGAAATAAGATCTTTGCAGTAAGTTTTTTGGGAATTCTGTCTCCTAAAATAATCTGAGATTTATTTGTAGAGAATATGACCTGTAAGAAAAGTTACATGATGCAATACATTTTTAATGATGACATCAATAGTCCTAAGACAAGTCATTCAGTTTTGTATTAACTGCAAAGTCGTTCAGAGTAGCATGAGAATGGTGTGTACAAAGACATATTGACTGCCAAGAAATTTGGAATGACTGTCAGATGTATTTGTGTTCTTGGTTGAATTCTAGGCCCAAGTAAGGTTGTGCAGCTTCAGCTTTGTGTGTGTGGGGGGGTACATTTTATTGGTACATTATATATATACATCACAATTACACTCCATATTGAGAAATTGTACCAGTATATAACACAATTTAATTCTATTTTCCCCTTCCCCTACCAATACTACCTCCCCATGCCCCTATATATACAAACATTGTTTCCTTTTTTACCATCATTTTTTCTTCATTATTTACCCCTAAACCTCATTTCCCCTTGAATATTTACCAGTTCACAATATCAGTCATGCATTATAGAACACATTTATAAATTAAATTTCTCATGTTAGAGAAAATATACGATATTTACACATCTGTGACCTATTTATTTCACTAATGAGTATGTCCTGAAGGTATGTTTATTTGAGTATAAATGACTCTACCTCATCATTCATTATGGCAAAATAATACTCCATTTTGTATTAAAAAAAAAACACATCTTCTTTGTCCACTCTAGAGTTGATGGGCATTTTGGTTGTTTCCAAGATTTAGCTATCACAAACTGAACTGCTATAAACATAGGCGAACATATGTCACTGTGGTATGAGTCTTGTAATTCTTTTGTATATATCCCCAGCAGGTGAATAGCAGGGTCAAATGGAATCTCTAATCCTAGTTTTCTGAGGAATCTCCACACTGGTCTCCACAATGGTCGTACAAGTCTAAAATCCCACCAACAGTGGAGAAGGGTTCTTTCTCCCCACAGCATTGCCAGCACTTGTTGCTAGCTAATTTCAACATAGCAGCCATTCTTTGTGGAGTGAGATGAAATATTAGTGTTGTTTTCATCTAAATCTCTCGAATAGGATGTTGAGCATTTCTTACAAGTACTTCTTAGCTGCTTTTACTTCTTCCGTTGAAAAGCATCTGTTCATTTCAGATGCCCATCTTTGAACTGGGTCTTCAAATTTGGGGGAATGATTTGTAAATTTACCTAAGCTGAATCATGCCCAGACTGCCTGATGAGACTAGCTGAGAATGGATTCTAGACATCTGCAGTGGAGATAAGTCACCCAATCATCCTACTGATGGCAGGAATACAAAAGTAAACAAAGGTAAACTTATAAATAGCAAAGCAATCAATCTTTCACAGAAAAATTTGGTACTTCGATATACACAAAACAATTTTAACACATACTTTCTTTAGGTAAATGCCTGTATGAAATTTATTCTTTCTTGAATTGTATGGTAGATGTAAAACACTTATCCTTTCTTGTTGATGCTTATTTACCAAGTATTTTATTGGTTACCTATAGCTGTTCTTTGAACTCTGGGGGCTAAAGAATGAATCATAGCTATCCTCAAGAAGCATCCAGTCATTATGAGTTGCAAATGACTATAATACTTGATAACCTGTTGTACATGTGGCATAAAAATATTATGTAAGTTCACAGAAGGAGCAATTCATGCTGGCTACCAGGGGATGGAGACTGTAAATTGCTTTTGTGCAGGTGAAATGTTAGCTGAAGCTTGACAGATAAATAGGAGTTCAATAGGTAGAAATGACAGGGTTTAGCAATAGGAGAAAAATGGTGTGAATAAATGAAGGCAATAAACTCCAGGACAAGTTTGGAGAAAATCAATGACTATATCAAACTCTAGATGTAAGTGCAGGAGTTAAATTAGATCTGCACTGACTTTATATAAACACTGGAATTTTCTTCATGTAGTTTCTACAACTTTCACATGTCCTCTATATTTTTCTCATGAAATGTGAGAACAAATGAAATTTCAATCCTTATATTTCAAAGCTGTAAGTGTTTAAAGTCTGGTAATTTTTTATTCTTCTTATCCCTACATTTGCTTTTATAAATTATAAGTATCAAATGCATCCAATTATATTGTATCTGCATACAAACTTGAAAAATTACATGATTATCAAAATTTAGTGACAGAAAAAGAATTAACTTTCACACTTTCAAGATATGTTCATGAATAAAAAATTTCAAAAAATTTGGCTTATTTTTGTTGCAACATGGAGTTAGGATTCAAAAAGTGATCTTCCTAGAAAACTTTCTGAAGAACCACAAAAATATAAACTGAGATGCAAAAGAGAGAGAGAGAGAGAGAGAGAGAGAGAGAGAGAGAGAGAGAGAGAGAGAGAGTACTTCAGGTGCAAAACTTGTTATCCATCTTATGATACCACGATCCAAAGTCATAGAGCAACATCTATAAAAGACCAGGTCCCAGTCAGTTTACATTTACCATTATCGGGTCTTGCAATATAACTATTCTAAACATTGCATTGTCTTTCAAGCTCTCAGAGTTAGCAATGGTGAGCCATGTGTGTGAATACCGTTACTATGATTTTATTCAAGTTGTTAAGTTCATCTTGAGAATCAAACAAAATCAATATATAAAGTCCCATCTATGTTTGAGATAGGAGAAGTCTTATCAAATTCAAAATTGATATTAAAATTGCCTATATGGGACGCTGGTTTGCATTTACAAGAAAATTGTACTAGCTGAATTTTTGTTGTTTTATTAACATATTGATTCAGTGTAATACTGAAATATAATACACACATATATTTCATCTTCTTTAATCAAAAGAAGATACTTAAGATAAAATAAATAATTGGACATAGCATACATTATACAATTTTTCTCATAGAATGAAACCATGGAACAATTCACTATAATACACAAAACACAAATTTTATAGCTGAAAATAGGCTCTATTTAGAACTTCACACATAAAAAAGCAATAAAACATGTTACTTAATATTCTCCTCAATATAAGTGTTTTTTTTCAATTTAGTTTGATCTTAAACACTTTTGAATATGGAAGAAATCTTCATTATTACTTTCTTCTTTGTCATGGAGAATGTCAATAAGGCTATAATAAAGAGAAGAGTATTAATTTTGTCATTCCTCCTAACTCTAAATGTGACCTTTTCTATGAACCTTCTGGTGAAAGAGAGATGAATCCAACTTGATGATAAGTGTTCTTGAAAATTGTACAATAGAAAAAATATAAAGCAATAAAAATAACATGTTTTTTGATGATGGTTAGAAATTATCATGTCTAAAATAGAATCAAATATATTCTCAAAATCATGGAGCTAAAATTCATATCAGAATTCTTATGTGAAGGTGTATGTGTATCTATTAGAACTCATATTGATTTTGATGACATTTATAATAGAGACCATAGAATAAAAAGTTGGGGTCTCTCTTACATTTTATCAAATTTTAAATAACTCCACCTAGGAATTAGCTCAGCAGTTCTGGCACCTATGTGAAAATTATAAAAAGCAATTACTGCCATGTGAAAAATATTTCTCTTTATCAGAAAAATTAAAATATTTTTCAGAACTTTTTGAGCCTTAATAAAGACTGTGATGCTCCACATGGTGATGCAGACCCATAATCTCAGCAGGAAGATTACACATTCAAGGCCCAGTTTGGCTAGGTCAAGCCACCAAGAACTAAACAGTGAGACTACATTTCAAAAAATATTGTATGTCTCTCATATGTAATAAAGTATCTGTTTCCTGAAATCCAGTATTTATTCTTCTTGAAATATACTAAAATAAGTGTTTATTTTTAATAAATTTTGCTGTTTATATCTAGATACATAAATTCATGTTATAAAATGCTTATAAATAAAATGTTTAGTAAGGTATGTTATATATTCAAATAGCAATTTGAATAAACTTAAGAAACATCTCACTACAGTGAAAGCAACAAATACATCTGTTATTTTAAAATATTAAACTGATAAAGTTCAGAAGTAAAGAGTAGCTCTAAATTTACTAATATTAAGAATTTACTTTTTTCTAAACATTGCCAGAAGTATCACAAGACTTACAGATATTGATCTTCCTGAAATATGTAATTCAAGTCATATATTAATTTTATCAGGAAATGAATATCAGGAAAAAGTGCAACCAGTACATTACATTGAAAATTAGGCAGAGAAAACCATGCATAGCATATTTGTGAATTTGATGCAGGAAAATCTTAAGTTCAAGACCCACCTGTGAAATTTAGCAGCTTAGTAAGACTCTGTCTCAAAGTAAAAAATAATAAGACAGAGATTAGATCAGTGTGTAGCCCTGCTCAATTCCCAATACAACAATACATACATATGTACATATTGTTTGGTTGCTTCTTCAAGTTATCAGATAATTTGGTATTGCAGTCTAACTGTTGGGAATGACATTGACTATCCTGGAATATATTTCGTAACAGTCTGAGCCCAGAAAATGTGTTTTAACAAATCATCCAAGTGCTTAACATACTAACATTTGAGAACCATACAATTTTAGGATTCTAATATTTCTTTAATTGCCTGACTTGTGCAGAATTCCATAAATCTTTCACTAGAGTATTCAGAACAATGTTACATTACTTTGATTTTAGAAGTGAAAGAACTGACATTTATAAATATTAATTCATCGTTATCCATTTATCAAGTACCAAGGGCACTGTGCCTGTTATCAAATAGACTTTTTCTACTGTATATGACTCTCTCAAAGCATGGCTACTATATTCAGTCTTTACCTAAATAAACTTTTTGTGTTGAAGTCATCCTATCAATGTCATTGTGGCAAATTATATAAAATCCACATGGGCAGAGACTGAACCCAGTATTCTAAACAGTATCTGTCACAACTTGGGGCTCCATGTATGTTTGTTGAATAAAAAAGAGGACAAGAAATGGGAAAATAATTGGAAAGTATGTCAGTGAAACCATACATATTACAAGAAATATTTCTTTAAAACACATTTCCAGTATGGACTTGCGAGTTTCTAAAAGGGAACTGATTGCTATTAAAAGATATAAATGCTTATTTTGCCTCACACATGAACAAAATACATAAAAAGAATAATATGTGAACATTATATTTTCTATGTTCTATTTGACTGCAAAGCTTATTAATTTTCTTATCTTTTGGAAAGGAATTCCAACTACCTTTTTCTGGTTCAGAAAAATTCTTGAATTCTTAATTCATACACGTAAAGAAGTTCATTTTCAGGCTGGAAATTTAGCTCAGTGATTCCTGTGCCTGCCTCACAAGCGCAAGGTCCTGAATTCGATCCCCATAACCACATATAATGCTGGGTGTGGTGACTCACACCCAGCAGCAATCAATAGCACAAACCAAAGTGTTGGGTGTGGTGACTCAAACCTGTAATCCCAGCATTTGGGAGGCAAAGGCAGGAGAATTGCTGAGTTCGAGGCTTGCCTGGGCTACATAGGGAGCTCAGGGCCAGCCTGAAATACAAAGTGAGACCTTGTCTAAAAAAAAACAAAAGAAGTTAAAATAAAAATTGATGTTCAGATAAGCAAGTATTGACTATGATAGTATTAACATAGAATTTAAAAAAATGTTATCTGGTACTTTTGATTCCTGGAATCATGGAAACAATGTAATGGAAAACTAACAAAGTGCAAAGCCCCACTGGCAAGAAATGCTTCCTGTGGAGACAAAGCACTTTCTTTTTCTTTTTTCAAATTTTTTTGAGCTACCAAACATTTATTTCATGCACATCTCACATTCATATTATAATTCCACACTATAATTCTAATCACCTAAGGTTTTTTTTTTCCAAAACAATATAGAGTGGACCTGATAGTCCCAATGAGAAAATGTCTATCATTATGTTGCCCAATATATTTTATTATTTTGCTAATTTGAAAATATTTTAACAGATCTGGCCTTTACAAAATTAAACTTTAAACCTATTGGTACAAAATTTAATTTTAAGCGATAAATAAATGTGTCTAAATTGTTGTCTCTGTTGTAACGTCATAATCTAGAAAGATGTGAATACTAAAAAAGACTTGGCAAGTAAATAGAAAAAAATGTAGGGTAAAATGTGCTGAAATAAGCTATTTTCACTTCATTTTGCTACGACGTGTTCTTAGTTCTTCTCATTCTATCTTGTCTCTCTTAATTCTTAATTTTCTCTATTGACTACTACACCATGTACTGATAACAACAACCTTGATGTAAATTATTGTCTTAGCTATATTTTATCAAGTAAACTTGTTTCAAGAATAGAACCTCCCTGTGGCATATATTATGACAACTGATACTTCTATTGGAAATAGCACAATTTTGACAAGTCAGTGCTTCTTTGCAGTGGTCTTTGGTTATATTCTTAGGTTTTATTTTTTTAATTACCTGCATTATTAAGGATTTAATCAGTAGAGTATATTTTTCCCTAAGAGCTTAATGCTTTTGAGCCTAAGTTAAAGAGAAAAATAAGCCACTCAATTAAAAGGATTTGTTAGCTTTTGTTATGTGTATTTTGTGGAGCATCCTTCAGGGACACATGCATTTTAATTAACAATCATAATCATTGGCCTAAAACAAAAATGAAAATAAAAATATGATCTTATTAAATCAAACTATGATATTAATGCTCAAAACTTAATTTGGTAACCAAAATTATACGCTGTTAAATTTTTCATTAGTCAGGGCTGGAGATTTAGCTCAGTGGTTCTGGCGCCGGCCTCACAAGTGCAACGTTCTGAGTTTGATCCCCGGTAACCACATACAGTGCTGGGCGTGGTGACTCACACCCACCAGCAATCAGTACCACATACCACAGTGCCCAGCGTGGTGGCTTACACCTGTAATCCCAGCACTTGGGAGGCAGAGGCAGGAGGACTGCTGATTTCGAGACTTGCCTGGGCCCCATAGTGATCTCAGGGCCAGCCTGAAATACAAAGCGAGACCCTGTCTCAAAAAAAAAAAAAAAAGTCTTATAAAATCTAATCTTATGTTTTCCTCAGTCAAGTAAGTCATACTGGTCTATTAATTGATATTGTAATTCCTGTGGGTTGCTCCAAAAGTTTAAGCTAGGTTGATAAAAGCTGCTCACTGTGTATCCAGTAAAATAAAGATAATTTTATCCTTTCCTCAGTTGTAGACTATTGAGAAATATGTATGTTGTTCCTCATTGAAATGATTTCCTAAAATTTCTTTTATTTTATAGGAGTCCTTGCCTTTTCAATGGAAATTGTTTTTTAAACTATCTTTATTGGTACATTTATACACATCATGATCACACTCAATTTTGGGAATTTGTACCAGTATATTGAATGACTTAATTCTCATTTTTTCACATTCCCCTACACACCCCACATCCCCACCCCTAAATACATAAGCTCCGTTTCCTTTTTTTATTACCATCACATTATTTCTTTATCCCTCATGACTCACTCCTCCACCACATTTCCCTTTGAATATTTTCTGTTTCACAGTTTCCATCATACATTCTAGAACTCCCTAACATCTTCAGTTTTCAAAAATTCAGCACTCTGTATGGGGTCTAATTGAATTACATTTACTTTATCTTACAAAGTTATCCCTACATTACTGAGATTTAGACTAGTAGTGAAGTAGGTATTTAAGACAGAAGCAATCATGTCAGGAAAGTTGATGGGATTATCAAAGAAATGGAGACCCGAGGGACAGATATAAAGCACAAGATCCATGATGATTCCATGGTTCTTGAGCACTGTACAGGAAACCCATGAGACAAAAAAGTGCTATTTTTAATTCTTTATTTACATCTGGCAATGTCAAGTCTTTTGATATAGCAGCTTAAATCTGGTGCAAGGCCAAATAATTTTTTTGCGGGGGGGCTAGGGGATCCCTATGTTGTTCTGGCTGAATGTAAAATTCTATGTAGCCCAGGCTGGCTTTGAATCTGTGGCAAACTTTTGGCCTCAACCTCCACAAATAGGAATTACAAGGTTGTGAAACCAGGCTTCAAGACTCAGGTAACACTTCTGTCCCAATGTATTCCTATATTCATAAGGTCAATCTCGGGCCGGAGATTTAGCTCAGTAGTTCCTGCGCCTGCCTTGCAAGCACAAGGTCCTGAGTTCGATCTCCAGTAACCACATACAATGCTGGGCATGGTGACTCACGCCCACCAGTAATCAATACCAGATATCACAGTGCCAGGCGTGGTGGCTCACGCCTGTAATCCCAGCACTCGGGAGGCAAAGACAGGAGGATTGCTGAGTTCCAGGTTTGCCTGGGCTACATAGTGAGCTGAGGGCCAGCCTGAACTACAAAGTGAGACCGTGCCCACCCCACCCCCCAAAAAAAATAGAATAAGGCCAATCTTGGAATTTTGGAAAAGACTCCTTTTCTTAATCTTCAAGGACACTGTGAATCTGTTCACTGCTCTCACCCTGTACTATATTTTATTGTTACCTTTAATAAATACGTATCCCGGCTACCATTTATATATGTCTTTTCCAATGTTTTGCTCAGAATACCAAGAACCTGAAAAGATATTTGATGTGACCTATTACATCATTCAGCGAGCAAGATCCTTTTTTAGGGGGTAATATTTTTTTTTTCTTTTCTCTCTTCACTTTTCCATTTTTGCTAGTTTGGTCACTCATTAAGGGAACAGGTCAGACAGTTAAAAGTCACTATGAAAAAAAAAAACTTTAGGGGACCTGCTCTTTACAAACTGTCATGACACCATAACCAGGTCACGGGAGGCAGCATGCTAGGCTCCTCCATGTGCAAGGCACTTCCAAGCACTGTGTAGGTTTCCTGTATGAGTGACCTTTAGTGTAATGTTTCTCTTTTGCTTACACACTGTTATTCTTCCCAATACTTTATTCAGTGCTCTCATTCTTTGGATAACTATAAGGACTTTAGTCTTCTTCTTGGGTAGCTATCTCCACCACTCTATCCATTTTTCTGGTTACCATGATCAAGGTCTCAGTTTGGCTTTTATTCGAGATAGCCTTTGATCTTGAGATATGCTTCGTGAGTTAATGAGGCACTTATTCTGGACTCCAGTCCTAAAACTCAGGGAAACATTCCAATTCATCCAGTACGTTTATCAACTTTACTTATGGTGAACACCAGAATATCTCACCCTCATGCATAAGACCTTTTCTCTCCATTTTAGGGAAACATATTCTTCTCATTTCTTCTCAAGAAATTCAGGTAATTTAAGGCCATATTTGGCTGATACCCTGAGGGAATAGGCAATGCAGGTGAACCCAACTAGCTTTGAATATGTAAGAGGAGAGCTCCAAAGTTTTAGTTCACAGGTAACTTGACCTTTTTACTTAGAATTTTCTAAGGCTTTTTCCTTAAATGCTGAGGAATGGGCTTTGATATCCATTACCTTACCAATGATCAAAATCTTGGATTATCAGTATTTAAAAGAGGCATGGTTTCTTACATGCTACATGAGCCCCCATTTGGGGGGGGGTCCACTCTGGTCTTTAATGGGTCATAGTGGGCCCCAGGCCATGGAACAGTCTAAAATCTTGAACTGGTGCTTGCCACTCACTTTGTCAGAGGTAGTGCAGAGTGAATTTGAGTTTGTAGGACGTTTCTCTAGAGCTCAGTGTGTCTCTGTTTTCCTGCAGCACTGCCCTCAGAAGGAACCCAGATACAGATGTTCTTTCTGTTATCTCCAGAAGCCTTACAAAGCACTGCTGCACCCACAGACCTCATCATTCGTCTCTGCCCATAATAGTTGAAAGCAACATGATCCTGACAAAAAACAAAGCAACTTATCTTCCATTGCAATACTGTTTGTTCAAAATATAAATGGGGAAATAGCAAGAAATAGGTACAGAGAGGCAGCATACAACTTAAGGAAGGAAACACATTTCAATTCATGGTTTCTAGAGGTTTCAGTCTATAGATAGCTGGCTTCAAGGCAGAGTAGCAACAGGGTCATGGCAGAGGAGAAACACTCCATGGTAGGTCAGCCAAGAAGCAGCAAGCAGCAGACAACAGACAAAGAAGCAAGCCACAAATCTGACTTCTTTCTGTCCCTCTATAGTCCATCCAGTCTATAAGCCTATTGATTGGTGCCACCTGCATCGAGTGGGGGGGGGCTTCCATTATACACACCCAGAGCTATGCTCAATTTATCCACCCCACACCTTTCATTGCAGTATCACAGAGCCTAATCCAGCACCACCATAATCCAATCACCTCTCAGAAGATTCAACTATGAGTCCATGAAGCTGCAGGGAGACATGTAGACACAAGCCATCACAATGCTTGGAGAGGCCCCCAAACATGAGATTAAAATCATTAATGAGTTTGATTCCCAGTACCAATAAAAAAATTGTTAATGATATCTTCAGCCCTCCCTTATTTCTCAGTGGCATATGGGTTTTCCTCTACCTTTTTAATAAAATAAATTACCCTGGAAGATCTCCTTGATCTCATTTTCTCCAGGCGAAGGAATCAGTCTCATCCCTTCCAAGTGACTCAGAAACTCTAACAACCAGCCTTGCAGACAGGTTGGTGTTGCCAAAGCTCCTCCCTGTGCTCCTTAAACATCTTTTTTTTTTTTTTTTTTTTTTTTTTTTTTGCTTTTTGAAACACGGTCTCACTTTGTAGTTCAGGCTGGCCCTGAGCTCACTATGGTGCCCAGGCAAGCCGCTGCGAACTCAGCAATCCTCCTGTCTCTGCCTCCCGAGTGCTGGGATTACAGGCGTGAGCCACCACGTCCCGCATTGTGGTATGCGGTGTTGATTGTTGGTGGGCGTGTCTCCACACCCAGCATTATATGTGGTTACCGGGGATCGAACTCAGGACCTTGCGCTTGCGAGGCAGGCACCAGAACCACTGAGCTAACCCTCCGGCCCCCTCCTTAAACATCTTTAAGCTCCTCAGGACCTAGAGCAGAGTTTGCAACTCACAGTTTATCTTGCTCCTCAGAAAGCTCTCAAGCAATAGAAGGGACAATTAGAGTCCAGTTTATTTTTTAGTGGCAGATATCCAACCATGAAAAAAAAATAGACCAATTACTGAAATATCTGAGTAGGTATACAGATGGGTTTTAAAATTTTTCCCTCACTTTTGATCTCTTAAGGTGGGATATCTAATTTGTGCTGGCCACTTGTTATACCTCAAGTGAAAAAAAGAAATTCATTTTACAAGAGGCTAGGAGATGAATGATATACTAAAAACATAACCCCTGAGAAGTAACTGTCTCTCTAACAAAACCAACTTGAAACTATATAATACTGTGCAGTTGAGCTAGAAATAAGATCGAAGTGATGACTGCTTTATCATGAGAATATAGATACATTAAAAATCCTTTTAATTATAAAAAGGTGATCTCTATTACACCAGGCAAAATAAAAAATTGAACTGATTGAATAAAAGAAGCTTTTCATAAATACACAATGTCAGATTCAGCTTCCAGAATCAGATAGTAATGGGGCAATATTTCATCAGTAAGTCAGCCCTAAATATTTGCCACAGATGACACAGTCTTTAGAGAGGCCCCAGATCTCTTTTGTACAATTGCTGTACACAACATTTTCTATATCAAAAAATGAGTGCCCAGAAGAAGATAAAACATACAGGAATGTAAACAAAGACAGGCTAAAATTATTGCAGTCACAATTAGTGCTTTAAGCACACCAAGTCAAGGAAAAATCCAGAACCAATGAAGGGGAGTTTTTGTTTTAAGTACAAGCAAACTGCACCCAGGACACGTGGCTATATCACATTACCACTGTGCTCTGTTCTGAGTGTCAGACATCTGATGTGACTGATTAATCGTACCAGAAAATTGACTGTTTTCATTGTCAGAGAAGGACTAGCACAGCCAAAAGACTCCACATGTGGTCTGACAGGAAAGACTAAAGAGGCTAGTACAGATTGCAACACCCTTGACTGCAGGCATCTCTGTCTCCTTCATGGAGTCCAGAGTGACCGTGGATGTCACACATAAGGAAATTCAGTTCCTATTGTACACAAGGGTTTCACTCAGTTCTAACTTACTTCTCTGGAAAACTTTTCTCTGGATTTATACAAAATTAGTTTGAGGAGACTTCTAATAGTTTCTTTACTCTTGCTTTGACATGTTAATTTGATAATCAAATGCTCAACATTTGATTGTCCCTTAACCCCCTACTTCCTTGGTAGTAAAAGGTTTGCTATTAAAATGGGGTCATTTTGAATTCAAGTAAAAGCCAAAGCAAATTGTACCTATTGAAAGTATTCTAGGCTACCTTGGTTAGTTAAGATGGAAACTGATATTTTACACGGTATAATGGAATAGCTAAGAGGACAAATTCATCATTTTTTGTACCTAAAGCTAAAAGCCCCAGATGATTTCCCAATCAAAATAAAAGTTCCA
Source organism: Thryonomys swinderianus (assembly GCA_004025085.1). Lineage (NCBI taxonomy): Eukaryota > Metazoa > Chordata > Mammalia > Rodentia > Thryonomyidae > Thryonomys > Thryonomys swinderianus. The sequence goes on from PVIC010022036.1 coordinate 20,973, forward strand.
ATCAAAAAAAGACATCCAATCAGAATCTCAGTTGTCCAATTAAAAATTGCTCAATCAAACAAGAACTTTGCAAAAGCCTCCAGCTTCTCTTATGTTTCCCCAACATGGCTTTCTGAGGCATTTGTTTTTTTAATCCACTCAGATTCTCCCCATGGTAAAACCTTTTGGAGAGTATAAGCTTCATTCGGCTTCATTAGGAAGGCTATAATCCCAGTCAAACTTCTAGTTACTAATCTACCATCCAAGTACTAACCAGACCAGCTTTGGCAAACTCTGGATACCTAATTTTGGACCAATGGGAAAGCTATATGGAGCTTTCAAGGGTTTTCCCCTCTAAAAGTGGAAAGAAGTAAATGATAGTTCTTTTCAAAAATCAAAGCATGCCTTCACTCAGACTCCACCATCAGAAATACCTGACTTAGGAAAATCCTTCTTTCTCTACATGTCAAAAAAAAAAAAAAAAAAAAAAAAAAGAGAAGTTAGTCTAGTTATCTTGACCTAAAACCTGGTGCAAAACAGCCCACTCTGAGGCATACTTTAGTTTTAAAAGTCACAGTGACTGCTGAGTTGCTACCATCTCTAAGGACAATAGCAGCTACACCCATGCCACCAAAAAAGCCACAAAAGTGGCTGAGGAGCAAGAACTAAAGAACTGGACTCCTCACTTGGTCAGGAATATACTTAATATTAAAGGTCTCTTCTCGTTGACAGGTGAATGGCTCATCAAGCATCAGAACATGTTTCTAGACACAGACTAAGAGTACCTTAAAGATTTGCATTTATTTTAATTTTCCCTCACTAATGCCTTCAGGCTTGGTTAGCCATCTTCATAAACAGGTGATTTCCCAATGCAAGCAGACAGGACATCAATGATCTTCCCTCTATGACCCCAAGGAGGGATAGTTTACTAATTGAAAAATCTTTGTCACAGGAAGATATTAAAGGTAGGTTGTGTCATCCATAATAGGTCAATGAAACCCGAATCTTTCCCTGTGGAACCTGCACTTAAAGACCAGAATCTTTTATTATTATTATTATTATTATTATTATTATTATTATTATTATTATTTTAATGTACATACCTAACAGGTGAGCGGTAAGGTCATATGAGACCTTAAGTCCTACTTTTGTAAGGGATCTCCACACTGATCTACACAGTGGTTGCACCAGTCTACATTCCTACCAAGAGTGGAATCCCCACAGCCCTGATAGCGTGTCTACTTGGTTGATTTCTTGATAGCAGCTAGTCATTGTGTGAGATTAAAATTTCAGTCTTGTTTTCATCTGCATCTCTCAAATGACCACGATGTTGAACATTTCTTCATGTTTCTTAGATGTCCTTACTTCTTCATCTGAAAAATTACTGTTCATTTCAGATGCCCTTTTCTTGGATTGGGTCTTTAAATTGCGGGGGTGGGGGCAGGAGGTTGATGTGTACCCATGTTTATAGCAGCTCAGCTTGCAATAACTAAATCTTGGAAATAGCCCACATGCCATCAACAGAAGACTGGAGACCTTTTCAGTTCTTTAAATATTTGGTAGGAAATCAAAGAGTATTATGAAAGGACAGTATAAATCTGGCCATATTAAGTGAGTTTTTGATAGGACAAGTGTCTTGGTGCATTATTTTCATGAGAAAAATGACAACCCAGGAATTTTGAAAACAAAAGACTGTTTCCTTTTCCTTTGGCCTCTGTAAGTTTGAGCCCAGATTTCTCCTTGCCTTGTGAAGCGTCCTTCTTTTCCTCTTCCAAGAAATACACACCCTCCTTATCTTTTCTGTGCATCCTATCAAATTCTTTATTTAGGACACTAAGAAAATAAAAGGAATTTCCCTGGGATCCACCATTTACTAACAGTAGGATCCCTGATAATATCAGTTTTTTTAAACTCTAAGAACAGAGTACCAAAACAGAGAAAAATAGCATATTTAGTGAGTAATGAACTGGAGGATTGGCTCTTTAAAGCAATTACAAAATGAAATGATAGTTTTCATATAATCTTCACTTTATACTTGATAGAAAAATAAAAATGAAGCAAAACCCTTGTAGCATATTGGCAACTGAAGTAAATATAATAGGTTGTTAGATGTTGTATTTCCCATATAGAAAATATTTCAGTATGGAAAATATGTGTTTATGTGTGTTAAAATATTCTCTTCAGGTTGTTTTATATTTAAATTTTAAAACCCATGTCAAAATGACTGCATGTGAATTGTTACACTCATGGATTTAAAGTTACATTCAACCATAGTAAAACTGTGGATGTAAAGAGTTACAGTTCCTAAATAAATGTAAATCATCTTGTTCTTAAGTACTGATATCACCTAAAATTCAATGGCATAAACGCAACTGCTGATTTTTTTCCTGAGGTGGTGATCTATGCACTAGACCTGCCTTCTTATTTTAAACTTCTAGAGAAGAGCTCTGAGGAACACAGATGTCCACAAAACAAACAGCAGACAGCTCATATTGAGAAAAAAAAATTCAAAATATTGAATAATGCGGCTCTAAAACTGCCTCAGCCAACTTCCTGTGGGCAGTTTCCAGGTCACCTCACAGAGTGAAAAGATGATGAAATGGAAGCTGCCTTCTTGCCACATTAAGGAGGCAGAGATCAGCGTAAGAGCAGCGAAGTTACTTAGAACTGGTGGGGCAGAGGACGGCAGAGCGAAGTGCTGCACCTGAAATAGCTCTGGAAGTCTTCAGAGTTCCCCTTGATACTTAGGCTACATTCTACTTTATTCATGCATGAGAGGAAACTTATCTAAGGCCAGGAAATAACCCCCAGAAAGTAGTTATCTAAAGAAGAAAGGGAATGGTTCATGTTCCTCTCTGTCCAAAGGGAAAATTTTCTAAGTATACAAAGCATTGGAAGAATCTAATTTGAATATTTTCTCATGGATTGGATTACACCAAATTTATTGAAGCCCACTCTGGAGATGGATTAGCAAAGTCCAGAAATGGGTCTCTAAGTGTCCAATCGATTCCAAAAAATCTTAACAGTGTGTCTAGAGGTCAACACTGAACTTAAAAATAGGAAAAAATAAAAGCACTAGTAAATTAAATTATTTGCCACCTAGTCAAAATTTCTCAAGGCCCAACAGAGAGGATAAAATAAAATGTTTCCAACAATTACAGAGAAGATGAATTAGTACATGATACTGAGGCCTACCTGTCTTTTCTCCTGGTTTCCTTCTGTTTTATATCTTGTGTGTGAAACTCTGGTGGTTCTTTGTTTCTGTGGAGGAATGTTTTACGAAGAACACTCTTGATGAAAAATACATTTTCCCCCTTTCAGAATAAATAGTGGCTTGTTTATAGTTTTGAAACAGGCATTTCTCTTTTTACAGCAAAATACAGGCACTCTTAATCCCCAGAGTAATAACACAGTGTCTCCTACTGGGATATAGGACAAAGGTGTTCACAGACCATTGCAGTAAATTCAGACTTTCTAACTTCCAGTTCCTCCTGTACAGTGATCTCACAATTCACTCTGTAGTAGTTGACACAACCACAGTGAAAATGCAGATACCTTGACTGTGGCTATTTCTCCAAGTTCTAAACTGACCATTGCTTAGGTCACATCATTATCATTATTGCTGTCAGTTTTAATAATTTACTTATTAAATTAGTTCATTCCTTTTTCCTTCTCTCTCTTCCTTCTGGAACTGGAGCAAAACAGAGTACTCAGATGTATTTCTGTAGGTCTTTGATACTTTGTACATTTGTGTAAGTGAGTAATTTGGAAGGATTTTACTTTGCTTGCAGTAATTTTCTCTCCCTATTTCACATGAAATAATGAAATGAAAATACAGTATGATAACATACAATAATACAGTATATGTTATACAATATACAAGTTCTACAATAATGAAAAATAAATAGAAAGAGCATACTGGAAGAAAATATTCTGAAAATCTCATCTAGGCAAAAGATAAAAAGAATCAACCTCGCTTTGTGTGAGGAATAATTTGTAAAACAAAAACCTTGCGTGTCCCTAGTAAGTTTGAATCCTTTGAAACTAGAATGTCTCATGCAGGGGTGACTTTTGTTAACTCTAGCTGTTGAGCTTTATTCCGTGCTTTCCGTCTGTCCAGGCGACTCCTGTGCCCACAATGGTTCACTCTTCTGACCACCACTGACAGTAGAAATCTTCCTAAAAGCCTGCATGACGGCCCTGACACTGCAGCCTCCGGCAGAGCAAGCTGCACCCTTCCTGCTTCCTGCCTCTGACTGGGGTTGAGGTCTGACAGAAAGACAGTGCTGAATTTGAACCTGACTCAACCTTTTGGTCCTGGCCAGACGTAGATATGAATGTGCGAACTGGTAAAGGACATTTAGTTAGATAAAAAAAGTTGAAGGACTTATTTGATTTTGACTATTTCAGTCAAGGCGTCTTAAATTTTCAATCTGCTTTGCTCTATTAAATATTTCCGAACGCCAATCAAAATCAGAATCCACTGGACCAATTGTGATTGAGAATTGACTCATTGTCATCCTTCAAAATTTAATTCCTAAGAAGAAATATTCCATGTTGCTACATATTGTGGTTTTCTAGCTGCATAATGATTCCTATTTCTTTCTTTTGGGCCTACTGCTAATTCTGTAGAACAAGCCTCGTGTGCTAGAATCAATTAATGGATTGAGAACAGTATTTTAGGAACACACTACTGCGTCTATTCTATGTGGAAAACAAAGACACCAGAATACATTTAAAAGAAAGGACTTCTCTCAGTGTCTTAGGACCCATAAATAACCTTGAAGACCAAAAAGTTCATTTCTTCCCACTACGCATTTTGAATTACAAAAAGCTAAAGAAAAGTGAAAGTAGATAAATACTGCCATCAAGTGGTCAACTATAGGAATCGCATAAATTACGATTCAAGGGTTTTTCAATTTATCCACTGAGTTCAAGGTTGTCTTTAATCACTTATATACTGAAAGATCCTGCTTTCTTATTCTGAAATCTTGTTCTAGTCTAAATATTTAGTCTGTTTATTTCTATTCAATATTCTTTTTATATTTCAAAAGACCTATATCTAACAGAATTTAGCATATTACTCAAAATATATAGTTATAGCCGGGCGTGGTGGCTCACACCTGTAATCCCAGCACTCGGGAGGCAGAGACAGGAGGATTGCTGAGTTCGAGGCTTGCCTGGGCTACATAGTGAACTCAGGGCCAGCCTGAACTGCAAAGCGAGACCCAGTCTCAAAAAAAATAATTATATATATATAATTGTAAAGCAGCACTGGAACACACATGCATGGACATTTTGTACACTTACACTGCTATAAATTCTATGCTTTTCAATTTATAGATAGAAATAATACATTCTATCCTAAAAAGTCGAAAACATTTTGTTTTCATTGACAAAATACATCTGTAATTAAAAACTGGTGAAAAATACATCAAGATTTATCAAATATTATCTATTTACACATTAACATGTGCGTTACAAACAAATTGTAATGTCTGTTAAGGGGAAAATTATTTCTACTTACAGACTTTCTGATAAATTCATGGCAGTAAAAAAGTGATGCTAAATATGTACCTTAGGTAGGAATCCATTTATTTTGCCTGAAATTATATTTTAATTTTAAAGCTATTATTTATTAAAAAGAAAACATGTGTAAAGCAAAATTGGTGTGAAAACTATTGAATTCTAACATGAATTGACAATGAATTTCAAGAACTCTTAGTAGATAACTTCTATCAGGAACAAAAAATTATTTCTGATATCTAAAAATTGCTTAAGTTCCAGATAGTTTTCCCAGTCGTTTTCATCTTTTCTGAGACAAATTAAACCTTAGTATAATTTAGAACCATACTTTCTTTCATATGTTCTATAGGTTTACAAGAAGATGTAAGAAGAAAAAAAAATACCCTAATATTTTTTTTTCCCTAGGTAAACATGGTCGATTAACACTTTTTAAACAAAAGCTATTTTTGCTATGCAAGTAATTATCATCAGTTAAGAGAAACACTCTTAAGGCCTTGGAATAAGACAATAAGTAGTTATTTTTTATTTTTATTATTATCACTATATGTTTGATTTGCATAACGATTACACTCAGAAAAAATATAGAGTAGCTCTGTGTGGACCTTAGACTCATACACACTTGCACATACCACTGAAGAGTCTGTCTTTGTATTTCTGTTTGTATCTCCATGAAAATAGCTGTGTTTACATGAAAAATGGGTAATAACAGGATGGTCACAGAAGAGAGTATAAATCTTCTATCTGTGGAGAGGAGAAGGAAGATGTTCGAGGAAAGAAGACAGACTATTCTCACTTTAGGAGGGAAATTGGTACAGAAGCATAACACATTATAATTCTTTTTCATCCCTAGCTCTTTGTTCCTGCTTCTTCCATTTCATGATCTTCTTCCATTTTGCAGTTAAACGGAGATAACAGACCTAAGTTTATATTTATGAGGAAAAATAGATTAGTGAAAAAGTATATCGGAGAAGCAACACTTCCGAATATCATTTGAAAAGAAAAACTTCAAACTATATAATTTAGCTACATATATTATAGCAGTTAAATAAACAGAGCTCTCTTTTTTTGGATTGTCACAAAAGAGTTAGAAAACATATGCAACATTGTGACCAATGAAAAGTAATTTTATATCTTTTATTGAAAAACTTTGAAAATGAAAGTATCATTCAGAGGTACTCTTGTTGATATTAAAAAAAAAAACCTTTAACACTGGTCCCTCTATCTTTCTGTTTGGAGTTTTAGTTTAAATAAATAATAATATTTTGGACTTTCTATTGAAAACAAATATGATATATTTTTAAAATACTACTTTTATATATCATACTATATGTTGACTACAAAAATTATCATGTGGGCCGGAGGGTTAGCTCAGTGGTTCCGGCGCCTGCCTTGCAAGCGCAAGGACCTGAGTTCGATCCCCGGTAACCACATATAATGCTGGGCGTGGTGGCTCACGCCTGTAATCCCAGCACTCGGGAGGCAGAGACGGGAGGATTGCTGAGTTCGCGACTGCTTGCCTGGGCACCATAGTGAGCTCAGGGCCAGCCTGAACTACAGAGCGAGACCCTGTCTCCA
>PVIC010022037.1:0-27984 GCA_004025085.1 Thryonomys swinderianus
CTGCCTTATTCTCTTTTAAAATTAGCTGAATGACTAAGTTGCCCAGTCTGGGCTTGAGTTTAACACCTTCTTGCTTTAGCCTCCCAGAGTTGTTTTGCTTTTGCAGACAGGTTTTTGCCATGTAGTTCAGGTTGGCCCTTAAGTCACTGTGTGGCCAACACCAGCCTGGAAATCATGGCGACCCTCCTTCTTCAGCTTCCCAGATGCTGGGATTATGGGTGTGTACCACAAAATCCAGGTGTTTTTTTTTTTTTTTTTTTTGAGACAGGGTCTCGCTTTGTAGTTCAGGCTGGCTCTGAGCTCACTATGTAGGCCAGGCAAGCCTTGAACTCAACAATCCTCCTGTCTCTGCTTCCCAAGTGCTGGGATTACAGGCATGAGCCACCACGCCCGGCACTGTGGTATACGGTATTGATGGTTGGTGGGCGTGAGTCTCCACGCCCAACATTGTATGTGGTCACCGGGAATCAAACTCAGGACCTTGCGCTTGCAAGGCAGGCGCCGGAACCGCTGAGCTAACCCTCCGGCCCAAAATCCAGGTTTTTAAAAAAAAAATAATAATTTTTTATTAGTACATATGTTCAGTACAGAGATTACATTCATCGTTAAAGAGTTGGTACTTGTACATAATACACCCTAATTCATTTTACTTCCCCTTCTCTTTCTCTCCTTCTTAACATTCTCTCCTCTTGTACTTAGCCGAGCAAAAGTTTTCAGTTTTGATGAAATCTAATTTATTTTATTTTATGGGTGTACTTTTAAAATTATGTCTAAGAACTCTGCTTAACTCAAGATCAGAAAAGTTTTCTCCTACTTTTCCAATTAATTTTAATAGTTTGTGCTTCACATGTACATGTACGACCTATTTGCAGTTAATATTTATCTAGATGTGAGGTTTTGTTTTTTTGTTTGAGTCAGGCTGTTTTTTTTTTTTTTTTTTTTTTGAGACAGGGTCTCACTTTGTAGTTTAGGCTGGCCCTAATCTCACTATGTAGCCCAGGCAAACCTGGAACTCAGCAATCCTCCTGCCTCTGCCTCCTGAGTGCTGGGATCACAGGCGTGAGCCACCACACGTGGCACTGTGGTATGTAGTATTGATTGCTGGTGGGCGTGAGTCACTACACCCAACATCGTATGTAGTTGCCAGGATTGAACCAGGGACCTTGCACTTGTTAGGCAGGCGGCAGAACCACTGAGCTAAATCTCCAGCCCAAATCAGGCTGGTTTTGAACTCACTATGTAGTTTTGGCTGACCTTGAGCTCATGGCGATCCTCTTGCCTTAGCCTCCTAAGTGTGATTACAAGGCGTGTGCCCTCAAATTTGCCCTCTGTGGCAGATCATTTGTTAAAGAAAAGATGTTTTAAAAAATAAAAAAGTAATCCCAGATTTAAAACGGTGAACTTCTACTAACTGCCAGGGGGAGGCAGTGTTGCCTATCCAGTGGTTCAGAACCGGCGCGAGAAGCAGCCCGCCTGGCTTCCTGCGCCCCTGCTAATTTGCGGAGTGACCTGTGCCGCATTTTTCCATCTTCTTGTGCTCCATTCTTCAGGCTATAAAAATGCAGGCCACAGCCGGGTGTGGTGGCTCACGCCTGTAATCCCAGCATTCGGGAGGCAGAGACAGGAGGATTGCTGAGTTCCAGGCTTGCCTGGGCTACATAGTGAGCTCAGAGCCAGCCTGAACTACAAAGTGAGACCCTGTCTCAAAAAAAAAAAAAAAAAAAAAAAAAAAATGCAGGCCACAAAGTACGGAGACTGAAAAACTTAATACTCAAGAAAGTGCTAAGAACAGTAGCTTACACTTGACTCTAGAAGTCCCTGCCATCATTATGAAGAAAAAGTAGTCAGAATCTACTTACTTAGAAAAGGTCACAAGCCCAGGAGATTTTGCAGGTTTGTTCCCACCAACTTGGCAAAAGTTGACAATTCTTATGTCATAGGAATTATTCCAGAACATAGAAATACATGGAACACTTCCTTCAACTCATTTTAGGTTATGACTATTTTATGTTACACCGGCATTGTGTAAACTGAATGAGAACAGCCCCAAAGTAAAAACTACAGGACAAATTCACGTTTGAATATGACTGCAAAGTAAGATACGACCAAACAATATCATGCATTAAAAGAATCATAGATTGGACCAGTAAGTTTTTCCCAAAAGTACAAGAACCATTTTGTTAGTGGGCTGAATTAAAATTCTGCATGATTATCTTAATAGATGATGAAAAGTACAGTATTTCATATAATTCAACATGAATTTCTAATTAGAAATGTTGGCAAGCCAAGAACAGAACATAATCAAATGGATGGAATTTTTATCAGACTTTTGTAACTTAGTAAATCACTGAAATTACTCCATATTGAGATAGGGACTGATACTAATTCATAGTATACTGAAAAGTTTACCTAAGGAACTAAAAAATACAAAATGAAGGATTAAAGTTGTATTATAGGTAATCTGAATTTATAAGTGAAGAAAGGAAGAGCAAGAGGAAGAGAGGAGGCAGAAAAAAGTAAAAAAAAAAAAAAAAGAAGGAATCTGAAAGAATGTAGATAGATGGGCTGTTTTACATTTCAAAAATTAATGCAGACAGAGGAAGTGATTATTATAAACTGCTGGTCTCGGTCATAGAACATATTTAGACAGGCAGGAGGGAATGTCTACCCTACAAATTGAGATACTAAAAAAAAAATCACGACTTCATTCTTTGGGGAGTAGTGCTAAATCCACAAGTTTCACTACAGCAAGTCAATTGATGAGGTCTTGAGGGAGAAGGAGGCCACTTTGGGGTTGTAGTTCCGTAGTGGTAAATACCAGATGAATGCGGGCAAGTACAATACAAGCTGGAGGCAGGGAGTCCAGTAACTGAAGCTGAGAAGAAAGAAGACTAGCTTTTCTTCTGTAGCACAGTGGGGAGGGACAGGAATGGTTGACTCTAGACCGGGAGCGGTGATCCTATAGCGTACGTGCTGCAGTGGGCTGTGTGTCTCCTTGAAGGCTCTGGGAGGTTTGCATTCTCTGGTCCTGCTGACAACAGCTCATTCCTCTGATACATGTGGAGTGCAGAACATTGATGCAGAGGGCCAGGGCCATGGAAGAGCTGTGCGGCATCATGACAGCTGTAGTTAAAATGGATTAAGGGCCGGGTGTGGTGGCTCACGCCTGTAATCCCAGCACTCGGGAGGCAGAGACAGGCGGATTGCTGAGTTTGAGGCTTCCCTGGGCTCCATAGTGAGCTCAGAGCCAGGCTGAACTACAAAGTGAGACCCTGTCTCAAAAACAAAACTAAACTAAAATGGACTAAGGATCTTTGCTGATTTCTTCTCTTCTTATGTCCTGTAAACCTCTCAAGAAGATGAGCATTGGGCCAGAGATTTAGCTCAGTGGTTCTGGCATCTGCCTGGCAAGTGCAAGGTCCTGAGTTTGATTTCTGGTACCACATATCACATGGTGGCTCATGCCTGTAATCCCAGAACTTGGGAGGCAGAGGCAGGAGGATTGCTGAGTTTGAGCCTTGCCTGGGCTATATAGTGAGCCAGCCTGAACTATGAAGTGAGATCCTGTCTCAAAAAAGAAAAAAAAAAAGGACAAGTGTCCTCTGTTGGGTATAAATTTCAAGCTACAAGCTCATTTGTACAAAAAAAATTTTAATATTTTTTCTGTATCTCCTCTGGCTGGGGTGAATGGGGCTATAGAAACAGACCACACATGCCCTGGCTCAATCGGATACTTTATTTTTCCATTCAGCTGCTCAGGGCAGATGAGGAAAGAGAGAGAACATTCCTAGAATAATTCAGAAAACTCCAACTGATGGGGCTCTGCCATTTCTATAACATAGGACTTTCCAAAGTACCCTACACATCACTTGCTCCTATGGCCAGGGAAGAAAGATTATGGAGAAGTGTCCCTTGGAGGTGTTTAAAGACCAGGCTTGTATGCGGCAGTCATCAAATCCTTTCATATTCCATAGGGCCAAAGTCAGCCTGTGGCCACAAAGGGAAACCTACAGAGTATGGCTGAGTAGCACTCCCAGGAAGAGAAGGCCATGGTGTTTGCTTGAACCCGGGACATGGGATATCTAACTTGCTGTCTGAGGCCTTTTCTTCCTAGATCTCCATACCATGTACCTTGTCCTCTTTGAGGTCTTATAGCCTCTTTAGGACTTATCTGTAAAGAATAAATACAAGCTTCATCCAGGGTCTTTGACATCTAATCTCTACTTCCCCCTTCCACAAATGGGGGACGTTAGTTTTCCAGATTGGGATAAGGGTCTTCTTCATCAGCTATTCTGCAGAACCTATTTTTGTTCCTGGAAGTCTTTCTTTTCTTTCCCCTAGGAGTTGACTTTTTGAATCTCGAAAGCTGGACGAGAACGGGGTGTGTTGGTGCATGTCTGAAATCCCAGCACTCTGGGATTTGAGGCAGGAAGATGGCAAATTTGAGCAAGGCCTAGGCAGCTTAATGATTTAGTGAGACTGTCAGAATAAAACAGTCTGGGAATGTTGCTCAGTATGAAGGCCCTGGGTTCATTTCTGGAAAAAAAAATTCTTGATACGTAGTCCCATCTGGCCTTGAATTCGTGGCAATCCTCCTGCTTCAACCTTCTGAGTGCCGGATTACAGGTGTGCACCACCACACCTGGCTCTGTTTTATTTTCTTATTCTTGCTCTTGCACACTAGATGCTGAGTGTCATAAGAGGGAAACACAAGAATAACTGCTGATTCAATTTTTGAAATATCTTTCCACCTTGGCAATTGTTAAACCTGCTTTATAGACAAAAGAACCAGATGCAGAAAAAGTTCTTATTCAAAGATATTCTTCTCTCTCTCTCTCTCTCTCTTTTTTCTTGAGATAGGATCTCACTTTATAGTTTAGGCTGGCCCTGAGCTCACTAGCTTCAAACTCACAGCAATCCTCCTGCCTCTGCCTCCCAAGTGCTAGGATTATAGGCATGAGTTACCATGCCCAGCATTGTGGTATGTGGTTACTGGGGATCAAATTCAGGACTTTGTGCTTGCCAGGCAGATGCTGGGACCACTGATCTAAATCCCTGGCCCTTCAAAAATATTCTTTAAAATATTTTTTTTGAGACAGGTCTCACGTGTAGTCCAGGCTGCTCTTGAACTCATAGCAACCCTCCTGCCTCAACCTCCTGAGGGCGATTACTGGCAGGCATCACCATGGCCAGCCCAAAGATATTCAGGTTTTAAGAGTGACAACGGGGAGGTAGAACCACATTTTATTCCATTTCCATCTCTGGGATTCACCATTAGGACATTCTGATTTTCTCATGATCTAGAAGACACAGCCCCAGTGAAATGCTTGTGTGTGTGCGCGTGCGCGCGCGCACACACACACACACACACAAAGCCAGAACATTCTTTTCAGTTTTATTTATTTATTTATTTTTTCTGAGAGAGCAGCCCAGTGTCGAAGAACTAAGACGTAAACTACTGAAGGGTCCCACGGTGGACAAAGGACTGTGGAGGCCAGGTGAACTGAAGTGGTGAGGGCCTAGCTGTTTCTAGGGTGCTGTGCTCGGATGTTGTGTTCCTTAAATGATGGCACGTTTCTTGTCTAGAGGATGATTCGGCTGCTGAATTTCTTGCATGGTGGCTGTTCAGTGTCTTCATGGGTGGGTCTGTTGTGGCATAAACACCTGGCATCCTGTGCTTGGTCTTCAGGCATATAAGATATACAGGTAAATAAGGCCTAAACCAATGAGAATGGCAAACACATCCACCCAACCAGTTCGACCTGAGTTGATATATGCTTCGCGCCATTCGCTCTTCTTGTTGGCAGCTGTTGTCTGTGAGGATGAAGGAAATGTAGGTATGGGTTCCTGGCCCAGAATCCCTTGGGAGAATGGTTGGGGCCCTTTGCTTATGAGGCCAAACCCTTACCCAAGTCCCGGGTTGGGCGTAGATGAAGATGGGAAGCAGAGGACAGAAGAGACCATGACGGGTATTGTTTTACCTTTCGGGATAAGATGAGACCTATTATTCCCAAGGGAAAGAAAAGAATGACAGCAAAGATGGTTAAACAAAAGTAATTCGGAGCATAAAAGGCCAGTTCTTCCCGGGTCTGTAGAGTCTCATTTTGATTATCCTGGCCAGCCGCCGCTTCCGGGTCAGCCGCCGCTTTCGGGTCAGCCGTCGCTTTCGGGTCAGCCGCCGCTTTCGGGTCAGCCGTCGCTTTCGGGTCAGCCGTCGCTTTCGGGTCAGCCGTCGCTTTCGGGTCAGCCGCCGCTTTCGGGTCAGCCGCCGCTTTCGGGTCAGCCGCCGCTTTCGGGTCAGCCGCAGCACCGTGGGCCCGTGTTTTCGGGGCCATTATTTTTCTACTCAGAAAGACAGGTCTGAGTGTTCTGAAAGCAGACCCAGGCCTCTACTCCTGTCATTGTTCTACCCACAGTTCCAATAATCGGATGGCAAAGGCCACTGCTTCACAATGGAGAAACCATCACCTCAAGTTCTGATTGGCTGCTCTCATCAGGGGGCGTGGTCCCAATGCAAACTACTTCCGGCTCTCCACCCATCTGGCACTACCCCTGGTTAAAACATTGACCCGCCCATCGTGTTAGGGACTGGGGAGGGCCCTAGGTTTCAGTCTTGGCTTTTCTTCTGTGTACTCTTCTGTCTGCGCTGAGGGAGCCGGAAGTGCCAGGAAGCTCTCCCCAGGAGCTGTAGGAGAGAACAAGTAAAGAAGCACAGTAAGAAAGGGAGAGGTACTGACGGAAGGAAAAGGAATAATGTCTTCAACAAACGATACTGAACTTAGAAAACATTCTACAAAGGAAGAAAGACTAGAAAAAAGATTTAAGAAGAAGGCCTTTATTAAATTAAGACACCAACTAATAAATGGAAAAGGAAATCACAGTGCTAGTGGGCAGAATTCTGAGATGGTGCCAAGATTCCTGTTCCCTGGTATAAATCTATCTTCTTACCATTATTCCATCAAGTAGGCATTTGTATGTTGTGAAGGGATTTTTCAGATATAGTTGAGGTCCCACGTCAGTTACCTTGAGGGAAGACTATCAAGTGGGCCTAATCAAGTGAATTTTTTTTTTTTTTTGAGACAGGGTCTTGCTTTGTAGTTCAGGCTGGCCCTGAATTCACTGTGTAGCCCAGGTTAACCTCTGTGGGAAGCGACCTGGGGGTTGTCACTGTGAGGCCTGGAGATCTGCACTGGGTGCTGCCCTAACTAGCAGTTAGGAGGTCTGCACTGTGAACGGTGCTGCCCAGCTCCCAAGAGAACTGCAACCTCATCCTGAATAATGGGATCTGTCTAGTTGCTGCCTTGGGGTGCCAGATCAGTGGCGACAAGAGGTAAACAACCTCTGGCCCAAGGTTATTCTCCGTCTGCTCCTCATTTAAGAATTTGCTGTTCTTTCCTTAGCAATTGGGTTGATCAACAAACTCCTTTGTGATGTGCTGAGAATAAAGTTATTCTTGTCTCTAGACAGCTTATCCAATAGACTGGAATTGGCACAAGAAAGGTGGCCTCCAGACAGTAGACGATAGGGAAGTTACATCTCAGAAAGAAAGAACTAGTTGTAGACCAGGTGTAAGAAAACACTATTTTCTTTTTCTTTTTTTTTTAACTGACTCTGCAGTTCTTTGCTTCCAAGTCTCTAACTGTGACTATAGACAATTGTTAGCTGCTTCTAACGTCACTAATGTCCTTGAAATCTGTATAAGTAAAGCACTGTGAATAAACTCGGGGCCTGCTCAGTATTGGCTGAGAGGTCCTCCCGATCCCATTACTCTGTCTTCTTTCTTTTCTCAGCTGCACCTCTCGACTTGGCAAACCTGCTGTTTGTCTGGCAGGCTCCAGTAAGCCTTGAATTCACAGCAGTCCTCCTGCCTCTGCCTCTGGAGTGGTGGTTATGGGGGTTCAACTCAAGACCCTGTGTTTGCTAGGCAGGAACCAGAACCACTGAGCTAAATCTCCGGCCGCATCTGAGAGGTGAACTGCTGAAACTCACCTGCCTTGTCTGAAAGATAAACCATAAAAGCAGCATCTCTCTGCACCTCCCTGTCCCTATGCTAAATTCTGCTTCTGTAAAATTCCACTTGCTTCCCTGCCCCGACTAAAGAACAATATAAAAAATGAAAACAAACTTAAAATAGGGGCTCAGACTCCAGAAGGTGACGTCCACTGAATCGGCAGTGAATAAACCTACCTTTTGTTAAAATTGTCTGAGTCCGCTCTCTTTCTTGGTGCTAGTCCCTTGAACACTGTAACAGTATCTCTAATTCTTTTATTAGTAGGAAGTTTTAGGAACTCTAGATAAGATCTACCCTTGCCAGATGCGGCAGGTAAAATCGGAAGGGAATATGGGAGAAAGAGCACCGCGAGGATATAATGGGGGATGGGAAGGGAATGTGGGGGGTTGGGGAGAGATGGGGCAGAAGGGCCCATCACACACCAAGATTTCAAGTGGGTTGGGGAGAGAATCTGTGGATAATCTAGATGGTGTTAGTGGGGTGGGGAAGAGGTTACCCAGAAAGAAAGGGGACTGCGGAGACTGGAAGATACCGAGTGCAGGGACAATGTTGCAACGAGGTGGGGAAAGTATGGGATAAGGGGTTTTGAGGGCCGAGTGAGGACTGACGGTTATGGGCTGGGGACTACAGAGGCCTGTAGAGAGGATTGTGGGAAATGGAAGGCAGTACGTGGTGCAAAGTAGAGATTATTGGCAGCAGCGAGGGGCCCAGAAGAAGGTGGGGACAGTACTGGAGATTAGAGAGAGTGAATGATACAGGAGGGAGGAAGGGAAACCAGTGGCTCATGGATACTGTGGGTCGCCATCCCTAGGGTCAGTGCGACACCTGCTGGTGAGCTAATGTCACCTTCCAGGTCTCCTGACTGGTGTCGGTTTAGCCCATCCTCATTTCTGAGGCCTCTGAGGTTGCTGCTCTCCCATACCTGTCCTGAGTTTACAGGTGCCGCCATTTTTATTCACTGTGCCCGTTGTCCCCTTCTCCTAAAAATACTCCTTGCTCCTCCTTTTCTGGGGTCCTGCCGGGCTGTGTACCCTGGCTTCAGGGCCCCTCTGGATTCCTCTCAGCTCCTCCCTCTGTACCCCATTCTGAGGACACTGCCACTCACCTCTGAGCCCCCATTCCCACAGACCCTCTACATTGTTCACCAGGTCACGTCCTTCCTTAGCGTATACCATTCCACAGGTCCCTGCGGCACTTGGCATGAAACCAAACCCTCCCCCAGGCACTCAGGCCCTGCCTTGGCTACTCCACCTTCCAAAGCCACCCTTCTCCCCTTTACAGCATGCCGGCCCCGCTGCCTTCCATCACACCAGCTTCCTCCCCATCTCAGGGCCTTTGGCTTAGACCTTCTCCCGTTTGAAAGTTTCCCTTTGGATCCTCTCACTTTAGAACCAACGTGGTCTCCCTTAAAGAGTCTCTCCCTGACTCTACCTGCTACCTCCCTCTGCTGTGCTAGTCATCCCCTTTATGACGTTTGACCATCTCTGAAATCATTTCATTTGCTTCCACATTTATCCTTTGCTTCTCCCATGGACTGTCACTGCGAGAGAGCCATGGCCTTGTCTGTCTTGGTCGCCATTTGGCCCTCAGTGTCCCTTCTGTGTTAACGCGTTCCATTGCTGCAGTGAAATACTCAAGAGGAAAGCAAAATACTCAAGGAGGAAAGACTTATTGTAGCTCATAGTTTAGAAGCCTCAAGCCATGGTCACTTGGCTCCATTGTTTCTGGGCCTGCAGTGAGGCAGAGCTTAATTGTGGGGTGTCTGTTGTGGAGCAAAGCTGCTCATCTGCTGGGAAGAAAGATGTTGGGGGCAAAATATACCCTGGAGGGACACACGCTCAATGTCACACACTCTCCAACAGGCCCCGCCTCCCAAAGCCTCCACCACCTCCCTAAGGTCCATTAAGCTATGAATCAACCAATGGCTCAGCCCATTGAAGAAGTCACAGACCCAACAATCCAATTACCCCAAAGGCCCCATCCCCACCACTTCTGCCCTGGGGATTAAGGCTTAAACACATGAATTTTGGGGGACATTGAAGACCAAGCCACCATACCTTCTTCTTCTTCTTCTTTTTTTTTTTTTTTTTTTTGAGACAGGGTCTGCTTTGTAGTTCAGGCTGGCCCTGAGCTCACTATGTAGCCCAGGCAAGCCTCAAACTCAGCAGTCCTCCTGCCTCTGCCTCCCGAGTGCTGGGTTTACAGGCGTGAGCTACCACACCCGGCACTGTGGTATGTGGTACTGATTGCTGGTGGGCATGAGTCTCCACGCCCAGCATTGTATGTGGTTATTGGGGATCGAACTCAGGACCTTGCGCTTGCGAGGCAGGCACCGGAACCACTGAGCTAATCCTCCGGTCCCTGAAAACATTTTTTAAATGATCCACGTGTGTCTGGGTAGAGCTGAGTAGGATCTGACCTGAGTGTTAAAACAGCGAAGGGCATGGCGTGGTGGCTCAGGCCTGTAATCCCAGCACTGGAGAGGCAGAGGCAGGAGGATTACTGTGAGTTCGAGGCGAGTTTGGGCTGCATTGTGAGTGCAGCCAGTCTGAACTACAAAGCAAGACCTTGTCTCACAAAAACCAAAAAAACAAAACAACCCTCCTCCCCCAAAAAAAACCAGCAAAGGGACAGACAACATGGAGACAGCTTTCATCCCACTTTATCACCCATCAGACAACTGTAGGGCCGAGTGAAGCATCAGAGTTCTTAGCAAAAGCACCCTGGGTCCCAGGAAGAAACCCAGGTGCTGTTGGCATAACCCACACTTCAGGGGTGTGACCTACAGCAAAAGCAGTAGGAGATGAATAGTATTTCCCAACTCTGTGACCTCTAAAGTTAGTGATTTTTAAATATACTAAATGTACATGAAAGTCAAGGGCTGACTGCGTTTCTCCTTGGTAACAATGTCTCACTTTTTGCGAACAGTCTAACGATGAAACGTGCCATGCCACAAAGGGTCAGTGTTTGCTGCCCCAGGGGTATATTTTGTTGTTCGAGCCTTCTTCCTACCACTGACCCACTGTCTCATAGGCAGGAGGGCATGGAGGCCGGGCCATGATGGGAGCAGAGAAGGAAAAGGTAGATTCTGCTGTGAACTCCAGATCCCAGAGTACAGATGGTCTGGAAAACCTTGCTCCCGCTCGGACCCACTGTGTGCCCTGATGGTGGAGGAGAAGGAAGGTACCTGCCGCCCAGTCTCTAACTCCACTTTTCAGGCTCTGGAGGCCAAGTAGCAGTGACCTGCCCAAGGTGAGGGCCCCTCGGATTCCTATCTTATCAGGGAGACGTCAATACACAAATACATGCCAGAAGTCATGGTCACAGGGAGTCCTTCGCTTGGCAAACACTGCCTCCAGCCAGTTTGGGCGGGACAATACACACACACAGTGGAGGCTGTGACATCCTGGAGCCTGTCCTCGGGGAGTCTGGAGGGGAGATGAAATCTCAGCAGGTTGTGAGAGCCTCAGGTGGTCAGGGCTGTGTTGGAGAAACCTGGGGTTTGAGTTATCAGGACTAGGGTAGGAAGCCGTGGGAAGCACTGGACCCAGCCTGGCGCAGGGCCAGGAGGGTCTCCTGGAACATCTGCCCCAGAATGGACAAGGAACTAGTGAACATCAGGGAAGAGGAAGCCATGTGTGCCGCAGCCCTGAATGATCACCCTGAAACACAGAAGGGCAGGCAGAGTCCTTGAGCCCGCGAGGGAAAATTGGCACATGGGAAGGAGGAAGGGCGGCCAAGGGACTGGACCTGTTGGGCACAGCACATCGCTGAGTCCTGAGCATGCACATGGGCCAGATTCCAGCAAACTTTAGTTCATTGTCTCCTTTAAGCTCATTTAGTGTTCCCCATCTATTTGTTTATTAGTTTCAACTTTTATTTTTTTGAGACAGGGTCTCACTTTGTAGTTCAGGCTGGCCCTGAGCTCACTATGTAGCCCAGGCAAGCCTCAAATTCAGCAATCCTCCTGCCTTTGCCTCCTGAGTGCTGGGATTACAAGCATGTGGTACCATGCCCAACTCCCTATCTGTTTAATAGTCCATCCTCTGGCACTTCTTTCTCAGAAAAAGCAAAACTTTTTTTCCCCAATTCTGACTATTAGTTGTGCTCAAACATGCCTCCCATGATCCATGTGCCCCGGGCTCAGAGGAATCTCGTGCCACCGTAGTACTCGGATTGTATCATACTTGCCACATTCTAGTGAGACATCTTTGTCTCTGAGTCCTTCTAGCAGCTGTCAGCCTGAAACAGCCCTGCATACCCACCAGGCTATAGTTCAGCCAAGACACCAAAGGTACTGGGACTCATTCTATTTGACCCAGATGCCACCTGTGTCCCCTCGTCAAAATGGGGGTGTCTCTTGGACACATGATGAGAATAATTTGCGCAAGTGAAATGCCAGCCCCAGAACAGAAGTACTATCTGAAGGCCGTGAAATCAGCGAAGTGAATAAAAATACTTAACCACTGACTGGCCAGGCATTGCACACGGCCGTAGGGCTGGTACAGGGTCAGGTTGAGTCAAGCACTGATTTGGGTGTGAGAGGTCTAAGGGCTTGGGCCTAGGTAGTGGAGATTCCAAAATATGTTCCCTGCTCTAGACTTTAAAAACTCAAGTAGGAGGCACAGTGTGACACAATGTCCTAAGAAGGACATCATGACTTCTGTGCTCCTGCCCAAAGCCAACAACCAGAATCTAATCATGAAGAATCATTGGCAGACTCAAACGGGGGGGGGGGGGGATCTACAGAGTCACTAATTCATACTATTCCCAAATGACAGTCACAAAAGCAAGAAAAGCCTGAAGGATTGTCACAGATTAGAGGAGGTCTAGGGGACATGACAGCTAAATGCAAAGTGTGCTACTCACCTTGAGCCTGGCCAAGGATAAGGACTTCAATGGGAAAACTGGGAAAATTCAAGGAAATTTGCTAGTTTAGCTCAACTCCTCGCTAAACTACTGATGTTTCTAATGTTGGTCATTAGATTGTGATGATGTAAAAGAATGTCCTTATTCACAGGAGACACATGCCTATATATAGATAAAAAGCATCTTATTTCCAACTCACCCTTAAATGATTCGGCCAAAACAAATTTTGAATTTTTCATCTATCTCCCTATCACAAAGATAGCAAATCATTAAATTTGGGTGTAAAGCACTCAAGGGCTTGCTTTCTTGTTTCAGTAACTTGTAGGTTTGAATGATTCAAAATAAGAAGTTGAAATTTACAATAACATAAAACTAAGAAGTGTGAAAGAAGAGAAAACAAACCAGGCAGGGACCAGAGAGGGACAGTCTTGCTTGGGCTGAGCCTGCAGAGATCTCAGCCAGCCACCTGCTGCAAATGACAGTCCCTTAGTTCTCCCATCGGTGACTTGACTCTTGCGGCCCCTGATCTATGCAGACGTGATCCTCAGGGCTGGCCTGGAACCTGGGCATTTTGAGGATGGAGCTGGTGGACCAGGGTGGAAGGGCTGAAAACAGCTCAGGTTCCTGCAGAGTTCCCAAAGACAGACCTCTTAAGAGCTGCCCAGGGTCCCAGGGTTGTTGGTGCATATTCACAGCCACCAAGAAATCAAGTCCTTTTTTTTTTTTTTTTTTTTTGAGATAGGGGTGGCCCTGAACTATGTATCCCAGGCTAGCCTCGAACCCACAGTAATCCTCCTACCTCTGCTTCCTGAGTGCTGGGATTACATGTGTGAGCCACCACACCCAACAGGAAATTAAATCCTTTTTAACCCTCAGCAGTGTTAACTGAGTATCGTGTGTGTGTGTGTGTGTGTGTGTGTGTGTGAGTGGGGGGCTGTCTTTAGACTGCTTATACAGCAACAAACACAATCAGGTCCCAGGAGGCTTCCCCCAGGTCCAAGTGGACATCACACAAATGAAAATGGAATGCGGTATCAATCGGGACGGGAGGGTGAGGGGCGGCACACAGTGGGGCGCATCATCCCAGGGCAAGTTCTTGGGTGAGACGCTCTTTGTGCTGAGGGCCGCAGAAAGAGTTTTGCTCCTATCTCAGGAAGCTGGTATCAGGCTGCTGGAGCTGCAAGTGCCAAGGCCCTGGGGCAGGGATGACTTTGGCCTGCACGGTGTTCCCATGCCCAGCACACCAGCGCAAAGGGGGTGGGGCCACATCTAGCAGGAATGATTGGGAATTTTATTCTGAGCAAGAAGGGACGCCTGGGGGTTGGGAATGCCACTTCCAGTTCTCGCACAGTTGGGAGAGAGGAAGCTGAGCCTGGACTGGGTGGCTGTCCACATGCAGTCTGCGTGACTGCCCCCGTCTGCACTCTCGCTGGGGTTCTCTGGCAGCAGGGGTAGGCCTGGATGTGTGGGGGGTGCAGGGAGGAGCTCAGGCTGCCTGCCAGCTTTGACTTTTCCAGTGTCCTGGTCCCGAGGAGAAGGACATTGCCAAGGTGATTATCTTATCACCGCACTCACACCTGCCCCTGGGGACATGCCCATAAGGCCAGAGCAAAACCATGCCAAGGACCCCACTGTTTCACCAGCCACTCACTGCTACACTGGAAGTCCCTGCCTGGGGGATGTGGAGTGGGGTCCCAGACTTCCTGGCACCTGGCACGAAGCTCGGGCACATCCTCTCCCCTTTCTGCACCTCACTTCCTCCATCTGGGTTGGGTGGGATGCAGACAGGGGAAGGGAAGAGTGCTGCTGGAACCTTCTTTGAACCTCTCTGAGCCTCAGTTTCCCTATCTGCACAGTAGGACTGGTACAGCTGCTGCCCATGCAAGGGTTTCTTGCAAGCACATGCAAGGTCACATATGCACAGAACATGGCACATACATACTTGGTGCTACTCCTGTGAAGTCTGCATTTTTTTCTTCAGTGATATTGTATATGTGTCAGGCTATGGAGCCAAGTCTGGGCTACAGTTCTGACCTTGATACTTAGTCACGTAAAGTCCTTACCCAGACTGGGCCTCAGTTTCCTCATCTGTACAACAGAGGCTAGATGAGAAGACAACTTTTACTGGGCTGTTGTGAGGAGACCATTCAAGTAAAGCACATAGGGGAGAGGCAACCCATAATAAGTCCTCAGTAAACAATTGCCATGACAACTGTTAGGAGTACTCTCTTCCTATAGGTGGCCAGATAGGAGCTGTATGACCCACCGGAGGACACTCTGCAGCCCACCTGCCCCGTTCTGGGCCCTGACTCTGTTGCGTGCTAGCTCAGGGATCACGGGCAAGTGACTTGCTCCCTTTGAGCCTCAGTTTCTCCTTCTGTAAGGCATTACTGGAATGCTAAATAAGTTAACAGGGGACCCATTGGCACCCAGCCTGTCTCATAAAGAGCACCACGCATTGGTTCTCTTGGCCTGGTTGCTGAGGTTGTCCCGACAGGTCCTGATCCGAGTGGCAGGTTGGCATGGGCTTTGGGGTAGTTGGCAGCCAGGTAGGAAGTGCCTGGAGGTCACACCAAGGAGCCCTGGAATCAGCGGTAATCAGCTGGTTGGGCTCTGCCCTGCCCTCCCTGGGTATATTAGGCTGGCCCAGACCCCGGGCTCTGCCTGGCCCAAGGAGGGCAGAGCACCAGGCACCATGGGGAAGGCAGTGCGTGGGGCTGCGGGGTTGGGGGTGGGAGGGGAGGGAGGGGGTCCCCGTGGCATCTGATGCCTCCCTTGCCTCCCATTCCCAGGAGAACTACGAGCTCTACTCGGTGGAGCTGGGACCTGGCCCTGGCGGGGACGTGGCCGCCAAGATGAGCAAGAAGAAGGCGGGCGGTGGGGGAGGCAAGAAGAAGGAGAAGCTGGAGAGTATGAAGAAGGAGATGGAGATCGTGAGCGCCGGCGGCCGGGCGGGGGCAGTCAGGGCTGGGGAGGGGGCGCTGGGCAGGGGCGGGGCCCGCGGGGAGCCCCAGAGCAAGCTCCCTGCTCCCCGCCACACAGAACGACCACCAGCTGTCCGTGGCTGAGCTGGAGCAGAAGTACCAGACCAGTGCCACCAAGGTGAGCGGAGGTGGGAGGGGAGGGCACGGGTGGGACAAGGGGCATGTGGGGGGAGGGGAGAGGGAGGAGTGACACGTGTGAAAGCCATGACCAGGGACAGACAGAAAGACATACGAGGAGAGACAGAAAGGGCAGAGGCTGGGACAGCGAGGCAGAGAAGGGCGGGGCGGGAGCGAGGGCGAGGGTGACGGCAGAAGGAGTGTCCGCTCCCCACCACGTCCCACCCCTCTGTCCCCAGGGCCTTTCTGCAAGCCTGGCAGCAGAGCTGCTGCTGCGGGACGGGCCCAACGCACTGAGGCCGCCTCGGGGCACCCCGGAGTACGTCAAGTTTGCCCGGCAGCTGGCAGGAGGTCTGCAATGCCTCATGTGGGTGGCCGCTGCCATCTGCCTCATCGCCTTTGCCATCCAGGCCAGTGAGGGCGACCTCACCACTGACGACAATGTGAGTGGCGGGCGCTTCGGGGCAGACACGGGACACAGGGACCACAGACATTGGACCCGGCGCTACTCTTCGCACTCATTGTGTGACAGAGGACACGGAGCCTAGGACTCCGGACAAAAGAACACAGGATGGAGGTCCGGAGACGCCGTTCTGAGACACTGGGATGGGGGGCGGGCCCAAGGACTTAGGTCACAGGTGGTACAGAGAGGTCAAGGGTGAGCCGTGGGTGGCTGGGGACACAATGGGGTTTAAAGATATGCAAATACAATGTGTAAGATATGAGACTGGAAAACAGAGGACTTGGGGACAAAGAATGGACCAAGGACACAGCCCAAGGGACAAAGGGGCTCAGATGTGGGACACCAAGGCATAACGACACAAGGGACAGGGGACACAGTAGACAGGGAGAAATAGCCATCAGAGAAAGAGAGGAGTGGACATTCAGGGCGAGGTGGCGCTGAGTATGAGGCAGGGCCAGAATAGAGGACATGTGGGCCCAAGGACATAGGCTACGCTGAACAGGCCCTGAAAAGGCACAGGGCAGGTAACACTGGCTGGAGACGAGGAATTTGGGACATTGGACACTGATTGCGGAAGACGCAGGACGTGGAGCGTGATGTCTGCAGCTCACACGGATGGACGTGGGGACTCGACACAAAACTAATGGTCACAGGGGACACAGACAGGAGCATGGAGATTGTGGAAAACACAGAACGTGAAACTTGGAATACAGGGACTATAGACCAGGGGAACATAGGAGACTTAGGTGGACACAGGGAATGTTAAGACTGGGGGGACAGAGGAAAAGGAACCCACAAGACCAAGGAATAGAATGACATGAGGAACAAGTCATAGGACGTGGACACGGGACAGCCATGATTCAGGAGTCAAGGAATATGGAATAAGGGACGCGGTGAGAACAAAGAGGTGGGGGCTGGGCAACAGGGCCAGCATACAAGGCATCCCAGCTCCTGTCCAGAGCTCTGCCCCCGCTTTCCGCAGCTGTACCTGGCTCTGGCCCTCATCGCCGTGGTTGTGGTCACCGGCTGCTTCGGCTATTATCAGGAGTTCAAGAGCACCAACATCATCGCTAGCTTCAAGAACCTTGTGCCCCAGGTAGGTCCCCAGCTTCCGGCGCTTCCAGATGGCAGAGGCTCCAACCCCGCTGGGGCAGGGCCCCGACATCTGCCATCAAATCCAACTCAGCCTCATCCACGGCTTCTGTGCCTCCTTAGGGCCTCAGCTCTCCCCGTCTTTCTCTTCATTCCCACTATGCTTACTTAGCAACGGCCCCCCTAAGCTCTGCCCTGCCCTGTTCTGCTGCCTCCACCCCACAGCAAGCCACGGTGATCCGGGACGGGGACAAGTTCCAGATCAATGCGGATCAGCTTGTGGTGGGTGACCTGGTGGAGATGAAGGGCGGGGACCGCGTGCCTGCAGACATCCGCATCCTGTCGGCCCAGGGCTGCAAGGTGGACAACTCCTCACTCACTGGAGAGTCCGAGCCGCAGACCCGCTCGCCTGAGTGTACACACGAGAGCCCCCTGGAGACCCGCAACATCGCCTTTTTCTCCACCATGTGCCTTGAGGGTCTGTGAAGCCCCTGCCTGGTCTCCCACTACCCGTACTCCCTCCCTGTGCTCACTGTGACCCCCACTGGCCCCTCTTTTACTACGTTCAGTGCCATACACCTCCTTACCCCACGGGACTCCAGAGCACACTGCTTCTCTACCCTCTTCCCATGGTACGCTGCCTCTGGTGCACAGTGCCAAACGTGCCCCTGCTGCTCTCCCACTGTGAGCCACCCTCCTGTCCCCACTGCAGGCACAGCCCAGGGCCTGGTGGTGAACACAGGTGACCGAACCATCATTGGACGCATTGCCTCTCTGGCCTCAGGAGTGGAAAATGAGAAGACGCCTATTGCTATTGAGATCGAACACTTTGTGGACATCATCGCCGGCCTGGCCATCCTCTTTGGGGCTACGTTTTTTATAGTGGCCATGTGCATCGGTTACACTTTCCTACGGGCCATGGTCTTCTTCATGGCCATTGTGGTGGCCTATGTGCCTGAGGGGCTACTGGCCACTGTCACAGTGAGTCGGGGTTGGTAGAAGGGGTTCAGGAAGCTGAGAGCCTGCAATTCTGTTTATTCATCTCTACAGGTTCCTATCTGTCCATCTGTCTGTTCACCACCACCCCATCTGTCCTCCACCTTCCCCGTTCATCCCCTCTCCTGCACATCCATCATCCATCCATCCAGCATCCACCAGGCTGCTCTGGGCCACGTTTCATGCCACATATGAGGGCTCAGACATGAGCGGCCAGGTCCCAGAGGAAGTTGACATTCAGAGTGGGCAGGCAGCATGTGACCAGGCCTTTGACAGCACCCAGTTGGAGGCCTGCCCAAGGGAGGCCAGGGGCTCATTTTGTCATTTTGATTGTGCTGATACTAGAACTTCAGCTGAGTCAGCTTGGAGTGTGTCTGAGAAGGGAGGGGAGGCATCCCTAGGAGAGAGCTTTCGTTTGTCTGGCAGAATGCTGCAGTCAAGGTGCTGTGGGTGGGCTAAAGATCCTTGATGCTTCCGGTGAGAGGCAGGAAGTGGGTCTCAAAGCAGGGACTGGTGCCCACACCTGTGTCCCTCCCTTTTCCCCCCAGGTCTGCCTGTCTCTGACAGCCAAGCGGCTGGCCAGTAAGAACTGTGTAGTCAAAAACCTGGAGGCTGTGGAGACCCTGGGCTCCACTTCGGTGATCTGCTCAGACAAGACGGGGACCCTCACCCAGAATCGCATGACGGTGTCCCATCTGTGGTTCGACAATCACATCCACACAGCCGACACTACGGAAGACCAGTCAGGTACTGAGGTGGGAGGACTGGGCAGCAGCAGGATCTACTTGATGGATCTGAGGCAGCCTGGGGGAGGCAGCCAGCTTCGAGGTCTTTGTAGGAAACTCGGCCCCAAGCCCACGAAGGAACTCTATGGCGGGACTCACCCGAGACTCAAAGCGAGGGGCTTCGTCCTGCAGAGGGGCTACGTCCCTCCCAGACCCAGGGAGGGGATTCCAACCTGAACGCAGGGGGAGGGCCTGCATTCTGGTCTGGGGATTGGCTCCGCAACACCGCAGCCGGAGTATCTGGTCTCCAGGGCAGACTTTTGACCAGTCCTCGGAGACGTGGCGGGCGCTGTGCCGCGTGCTCACCCTGTGCAACCGTGCTGCCTTCAAGTCTGGCCAGGACGCCGTACCAGTGCCCAAGGTGAGCGACTGGCGGACTCTCGGGGATGGCAGGAGCCTGGTGAAACCGGATATGACACCGACATTGGTCCCTGTTCCCAGCGCATCGTGATCGGAGATGCATCGGAGACGGCGCTGCTCAAGTTCTCAGAGCTGACGCTGGGCAACGCCATGGGCTATCGCGACCGCTTCCCCAAAGTCTGTGAGATCCCCTTCAACTCCACCAACAAATTCCAGGTGTGCAGCCGGCCGGCCGTTCCGCCCCGCCCACCGAACAACCACGCCCAATTGAGGCCACACAGGGCGGGGCTTAGCTCTTCCCGGCCAAACCCCCAACCCTACATATAGCCCCTAAGCTCAGGCCCCGGCCACATCCAGGACCCATCCTCAGCCTCTGTTGTCAGGGTCTCCACAGGCTCTTGGCTGTCAAGCCATCCGCGGGGAGTAGCTCACGGTCAAATCCTGCCCCAGCCCAACGCTGTAACTTCTGTCCATTTCTTGTCCCCAAACCCTCCTTCCTTACTCAGCGCCTAGTCCCGCCTGAGCCTTCAGCCTCTACAGAATACCTGCCCAGCGCTTAATACGCTCCTTAGATACTTTCGGACCCCGCCCCGCCTCGAGGCCCCGCCCACCAGCTCCGAGGCCCCGCCCACACCCAGGCCTCTGCCCACAGCTGTCTATCCACACCCTGGAGGACCCTCGCGACCCTCGGCACCTGCTGGTGATGAAGGGCGCCCCCGAGCGCGTGCTGGAGCGCTGCAGCTCCATCCTGATCAAGGGCCAAGAGCTGCCGCTGGACGAGCAATGGCGCGAGGCTTTTCAGACTGCCTACCTCAGCCTGGGGGGCCTGGGCGAGCGCGTGCTCGGTGAGAGCCGGTCTGGGCGGTGGAGGGCGCAGCCGGTGTGCGGGGAGGAGCTTCCGCAGGCCCGGCCCGTTCTTGCCCGCGCTGCAGCTGACCTGACAGTCCACACACTCACCACTGACTCCCACTCTCAGTCCTGACCCGCGCCTGGCTTCTGTCCCTACCCCAGCCCTGCAGTTGGCAACCCTCACCCTGACGGTCCACATCCTTAGGACCTCTTGCCCTCACTGCCACCCTGCTGTGTCCTCCTCGCGATCCTTTGCCCTTCCCGAGTCCCTGCCTCAACTCAGGACGGTTCCTAGTCCTTGTCCTGACTGACTGTCTCCCTCAGTTTTCTTTCTTTCTTTCTTTTTGTTTTTGAATTCTTTATTGGTACATTTTATATACAACTCACAATCCCTCAATTTTCTTGATCTCTTTAATGTCCCTAGTCTCTGCCTCTTCCCCGGAAGTACAGACCTAGGTCTTTCACTCCACTTGCTTTGTGACCTCCAGCAGGAAATGCCTCCTTTCTAAGCCTCGGTATCCTCACCTGTGAGATGGGGATGCACTTGCAGGGCGGTTGGAGGGTGGATCAGCTCATGTACCGGGCACCTCCGGAGTGGGGTCTGCCCAGACGCCCCTCTCACTCTCCTGTTTTCTGGCCAGGCTTCTGTCAGCTCTACCTGAATGAGAAGGATTACCCGCCCGGCTATGCCTTCGATGTGGAGGCCATGAACTTTCCAAGTAGCGGCCTCTGTTTCGCGGGACTCGTGTCCATGATCGACCCACCGAGGGCCACTGTCCCGGATGCCGTGCTCAAGTGCCGCACAGCAGGAATCCGGGTACGCCCTTGGGAGGGACAGTCAGGACCTCCTGACAGAAACCCGTCAGCGTTAGTTTCATCCAAAATAGATCAGTGCACGATACTGAAAAGTTTTAGGGAATGATGCTTCAGACAAAGTTGGATTCAGGAGCTTAGTGTCATTAGGACTTTGTCACTGTATCTCAGCTCTTAGGGACAGCAAAGATGAGACCCACCCCAGCAGCTTTAACTTAGGGTTCCCAACTCTCCTGCCAGTTTCAACCTTGAACTAGTCACAGTGGCTGGGGCGGGTACCTTGCTCAGTCTTGGTCAATGGAGATCACTGCAACCAGTGGCCTGGAGGACAGAGACGGGTCCCTAGTGACAGATCAGGCTTGGAGGAGCCAAAGCTAAGTAAGCAATACCCGGGACCTTCTCGTAGCCTTTAAGGCTCTAAAGAGCCGGCCCTAGTTACCTTTCTAAATGCATCGCTTGGCCGCACAGCCCTGTTCCTCCTCTTCTTCCATGCTCTTCTCCCTGGTATTCAACAGTTCCGGCATGGTATCACCTTGGCACCAGCTGTCCCTCTGCCAAGAATGCTCTTTCCCCAAACTTCCATGTGGCCAACTTCCTCCCGTAAGATCTCTGCTCAGATGTCACCTTCCCCTTGAGATCCTTTCTAGGCAAAATTAACTTCTTTCCATGAGCTTACTTTCCTTCCTCCTCCTAACATGCTATATGATTCATCTCTCTGTCTGTTTCCTGGCTCCCCCCAATGTAGTATCAGCTCGACAGGAACATGGACTTTGTCCAGTTGGTTCCGGCCATATAGCAAGTGTTCACACTTGTTGAATAAATGAACACGTGTATGAGCACAGGTCTCCTGGGAAGGACAGGGAGACTGAGTTGATCGAATGAGTCAGGTGTGCACTGGTCCCCCACAGGTGATCATGGTTACAGGTGACCATCCCATCACAGCCAAGGCCATTGCAGCCAGCGTGGGCATCATCTCGGAAGGCAGCGAGACGGTGGAGGACATCGCTGCCCGCCTCCGCATGCCTGTGGACCAGGTCAATCGGAAGTAAGCCCCTCTGCCCTCTGTGGTCTCCCTGTGCCCCATGCACAGTGAGCCCCAGTGAGGCCCTTCTCCCCCTTCCAGGGATGCCCGCGCCTGTGTGATCAATGGCATGCAGCTGAAGGACATGGACCCGTCAGAGCTGGTGGAGGCACTGCGCACTCACCCCGAGATGGTGTTCGCTCGCACCAGTCCCCAGCAGAAGCTGGTGATTGTAGAGAGTTGCCAGCGACTGGTAAGACTGCTGCGGAGGCTGGGCCCTGGGGCCAAGGGTGGCATCTGGCTGACCACCACCACCTCTGTCCACTACCCGCAGGGCGCAATTGTGGCTGTGACAGGGGATGGTGTGAATGATTCCCCGGCCCTGAAAAAGGCAGACATTGGCGTGGCCATGGGCATCGCTGGCTCCGACGCTGCTAAAAACGCAGCCGACATGATCCTGCTGGATGACAACTTTGCCTCCATCGTGACAGGCGTGGAGCAGGGTCTGGACCAGGCCAGAAAGGGACAGGTTTTGTGGGGACAGGAGGAAGTGGGCTGTGAGGAACTGAGGTGCGCGCCGTATCCCCCATAGGCCGACTGATCTTTGACAACCTGAAGAAGTCCATCGCCTACACCCTGACCAAGAACATTCCAGAGCTGACCCCCTACCTCATTTACATCACCGTCAGCGTACCCCTGCCCCTCGGCTGCATCACCATCCTCTTCATAGAGCTCTGCACCGACATCGTGAGTCTGCTGCCCTGGCACCCCCACACACACGTGCGCGCGCGCGCACACACATGCACACCCACATGCATGCACACTCACACATGCACACCAATGCACACGCACACACACATGCACGCATGCTCACACACATACATGCACACACACACATGCATGCTCTCACACAGGATGCCCAGTGACAGCCCCACACCAGATGTGACAGACCGATCCCACCATGCATGTTCTTGGACTCAGAGAGACACAGACAAGATGGGACAACAGCCAACCAGAAGTGGGCACCTGGGGGGCCTCAGGTAGATCAGATAGGTGTGGACAAACTCATGGACACCAGCAACTCAAATATGGACAAACGGAGATGCTGACAGACACAGGGATCTGGCCAGATGGGGCTCACAGATGGACATCCCTCAGCAGACGGGGACAAAAGCTCCCTCAGCCCCCCAACGCAGACAGACCAGACAGAAAGCAGCTACAGATACAGCCTGCCGCCTGGTCACGTAGAACAGATGTGTATTCAGTGACGACACAGTGCTCACTCCAGCCAGGCACACACTCACGTAGCTGATGTCCTAATGGTCACACTGTATCTGGGTTCTGTTGTCGTCCTGTCCATTTCATTGATGAGCTCATTGAGGCAGAGATGGGCTACACGGCTCGCTTCAGGTCACACAGTTAGTAGGTGGCACAGCTGTGATCCGATACCAGGCAGTGAGGTGCCCAGAGTCTGTGCCCCTGGTTAGTACACTCTGCTGTCACAGCCAGATGGGAAAGAAGGAACACGGGCATTGGGAGGCTGAAGAGACGCAGAGATAGTGTGTGACGAGGCATAGAGAGACACAGTCATAAAGAAAGAGACTAAAGACAGGGAGAGAGAAACAGAGTAAGGGGCAGGAGAGCAGAAAAGAAGCAGAGAGGCCCAGACTGGAGTGCCGAGAGACCAGAGGACAAGATGACAGACAGAATGAAGCTAAAAGGGGGCAGGGAGCAGAAACAGGGCAGTGATGACAGCAGGCATTCGCAGGCACACGGACATGCTCACAGGTCAGCGGGACCCGGGCTGTCCCAGCAGATCTGAGGATCGCAGCAGGTCCGGTCTCCTCACCCCAGTCCCAGGAGCTGGGAAGGTGGGGGTGACTCTGGACCCTTGGAGACATGGGCCCAGGAAAACCCTCCGCCCTGGCTCCTTCTGCTTTGGGCCAGTTCCCCTCCGTGTCCCTGGCGTACGAGAAGGCGGAGAGTGACATCATGCACCTGCGCCCGCGGAACCCAAAGCGCGACCGCTTGGTCAACGAGCCCCTGGCCGCCTACTCCTACTTCCAGATAGGTGAGAGCTGTGAGCAGGCGTGCGGGGCCGGTCAGCAGGGCGGCCCCTGGCTCGGGAGCCCCGGCCTGGGCTCGGGTTTCCTCTGGATCTTGATGTCTGTTCTCAGTCTTGCTGTTCTGTGTGTCCATCTGTGTGGTGGTCTTTCTGGCACCCGTGGGGTCTGGGTCAGTGCCTCCGTCTTTTGGAGGTTCTCTGGGTGTCTCTCTCCCCCGCCCCCATCTGTCTTTCTGTACTTCTGTCTCCCTTTGTACTGCTCTCCCTCTGTCCCTACCAGTCTCTCCTGGGGCTTAGTCTCCCTCTCTCCGTGGCTGTTTCTGTGTCCTTGTCTCTCTGCGGCCCTCTGCTGTGCCTCCACCTCGGTCCTGGTCCCTCCCTGAGTCTCCCTGCTCTCCCTCAGGCGCCATCCAGTCTTTCGCTGGCTTCACTGACTACTTCACGGCCATGGCGCAGGAGGGCTGGTTCCCTCTGCTGTGCGTGGGCCTCCGGCCACAGTGGGAGGATCATCACCTGCAGGATCTCCAGGACAGCTACGGCCAGGAGTGGGTGAGGCCGGCTCACTGCCTCCCAAGCCACAGCGCCCTAGTGCCCAGGGCTGCCCACTTTGTGTGTGGTCCAATCGCTGCTCCCTGTGGGACTGAGTTCAGCCAGAGCATCGCGGCATCCATACTGTGCCTGGGCGAGGGGCCTTTTCTTACAGTCTCTGCCTCTGCCGCTCACAGCTGCAGGTGGGGCCTGTCCCTGTTGACAGGAGCACCCCTGGTGGGGGGACACTCTCCTGTTACAACCCCATGTCAACCCTCAGAGAGTCTTGGCACGTTTGGCCCATGTCAGTGACGGTTGGCGGCACAGAGAGGCTAGATGCAGCTGGCCATGTGTTTAGTTTCTGAAGAGCAACAGGTTGCAGATCAGGATATGCTGCTTAGTCACTTACTGTCATGGATAGAAGGGCAGACCCGGAGGCCAGACCACTTGGATTCATAGGCTGGTGCTGCTCCCCACAAGCTCTAGGACCCTGAGCAACTTGCCTTCCCTCTCTGTGCCTCGACTTCCTCACCTACAAAATGGGAAGAATACGAATGTCTGCCTCAGGGGTTTTCAGTTTGTTTCTGGGCAGGCAGCATCGGGTGTCACTGGGAACTCACTTGACATACACATTCTTAGGTCCCACCTCAGACCTTTGGGCTCAGAAACCCCACAGGTGGGGCCTGGAAGTCTGTGTTTTAAGACATGTGTGTTTGGGGACATCTGGTTCACCCTCCACTGACTGCACAGTTACTGGGAAGATGGGGCAAGATACCTCTCGGGGAGTGCTTGCTGCCTGGGGCACAGGAGCTTGGCTGCTGGGAAAATCAGCTGTGCTGAGGAAGGGACTATGGAGTGGCCGCCCCTTCAAGTGGGGACATGCCCTCTGTTCCCCAGAGGCCCCCCTGGCCCACCTCGCTCATTCTGCCATCTGCCTGGCCCCTGGAGTCCTACCTCAGTGCTCCAGTTCCCTTCCCCCCAGACCTCTTCTTTTGGGTGCCGGGGAGACTTCCCCTTTGACTGTGCAAGCCGCCTGGCCCAGCCAACTGTGCCCTGGTGGGGTCCTCCAAGTTCTGGGGTCCTGCGGATGCAAGCTGAGGAGGAAGGGGAGGAGAGGGAGCTTTTAGAGGTTCACGGCCAAGGAGCTTAGTGCTCGCTGCCCGCAGAGGCCCTGCACTGGGCTCAGGCTGCCCCTGTCCCTTCCTGGCCCTCAGACGTTCGGGCAGCGCCTGTACCAGCAGTACACCTGCTACACCGTGTTCTTCATCAGCATCGAGATGTGCCAGATTG
Organism: Thryonomys swinderianus; assembly: GCA_004025085.1. Taxonomy (NCBI): domain Eukaryota; kingdom Metazoa; phylum Chordata; class Mammalia; order Rodentia; family Thryonomyidae; genus Thryonomys; species Thryonomys swinderianus. The sequence continues at coordinate 26,244 of PVIC010022037.1, forward strand.
CCGATGTCCTCATCCGCAAGACACGCCGCCTCTCCGCTTTCCAGCAGGGCTTCTTCAGGTGTCCCCAGCTGGCCCCAGCTCTGCCCCATCCTTCCCTTAGGCCCTGGTCCCAACTCCCACCGGGTCCGAGCAGAGCTCGCAGCCCGCACACATCGTGCGGTTCCTGGGCAGGCAGCGCGTGTCAAGGCTAACGCACCGAAACTTCAAGTCTCACCAGCTGAATGTCCATGTTTGAGCCGCTGGCCAGGGTCAAGGCCAGGGATGGCTCCCACTGTTAAGAGTGCTGTGGCCTCTCCGGTGGTCCAGGTTTAGAACATTCCCCTGCGGCCTGGGACTTCTGACCCGCCGTGATCCAGAGCCTTGCTTCCTAGCTGCTCTGTCTTTGTCCCGAGTCTCCCTCTGATCTTGTGTCACCTTCTCTCCCTGCAGGAACAGGATCCTGGTGATCGCCATCGTGTTCCAGGTCTGCATCGGCTGCTTCCTTTGCTACTGCCCCGGGATGCCAAACATCTTCAACTTCATGCCCATCCGGTGAGGGCCGGGAGGTGCCGGGAGAGGGATGGGGGGCTGTGAGACGCAGGCTCAGGGACGGACTTCACCTTGCCATCTTGCTTGTGCCTTCAGGTTCCAGTGGTGGCTGGTCCCCATGCCCTTTGGCCTCCTCATCTTTGTCTATGATGAGATCCGGAAACTTGGAGTTCGCTGTTGCCCAGGCAGTGAGTATGGAGAGTGGGGACTGGGGGGCCAAAAGGTTCTCAAAACATCTGCCCTCCGCTTTGATCCTCAACACTTGATACCCCCACATCAAACAGCCATGCCCCTAGCCTCTGAGCTCCGTTTCCTCCGACCAGCCCCCAGCACTGAGCCTCCTTCTCTTCCCCAGGCTGGTGGGACCAGGAACTGTACTACTAGAGGACGGCCGTCTTCTGGCCATTCTGCTTCCACGGGAGACCGACGGGGCAGAGCTCGTGGGAACCTCTGGATGGCACCACGGAGTCTGGCCGCCGTGTGTTCGCTCGTGCAGCCCTGGTGTCCCCACCCGGGAGGAACCCTCCCGCTGCACCTCCCCACCTCTCATCCCCACCCTCCCGGTGTGGGGTGCCCGTGCCTGGCGCAGTGCTCTGAAATGGCAGTGGGGCTTTGACGGGGAGCTGGCGGTCCTGGGTAGGTGGCTCTGTTCCTAGGACTCCAGTCTGGACAGGAGCTGCCCCTAGGCTCTTCTTAGAAACGCCCTCGCGCTCTGCCTGTAATAAAGCCATTCCACCTTGACCATGTTTTTATTCGGTGCCAAGTGCTGTCTCAGGCATTTTCAGTCAGCCCTGTTGTTCCACAGCCCTACAATACAGGGACAATTGATTTAGGCTGCAGCATCCCAGGACCTCCAGTGCAGCCTGGCACACAGTTGGCACTCGATAAACCTTACTTAAGAAAGTGCATTCCCAGGCCGGAGATTTAGCTCAGTGGTTCTGGTGCCTCGCAAGCGCAAGGTCCTGAGTTCAATCCCCAGTAACCACATACGATGCTGGGCGTAGAGACTCACACCCACCAACAATCAATACCGCATACCACAGTGCCGGGCTTGGTGGCTCACGCCTGTAATTCCAGCACTCGGGAGGCAGAGACAGGAGGATTGCTTAGTTTGAGGCTTGCCTGGACTACATAGTGAGCTCAGGGGCAGGCTGGATTGCCTCAAAGCCAGACCAGACCCTGCCTCAAAAAAAAAAAAAAAAAAAAAAAAAAA
>PVIC010022038.1:0-28048 GCA_004025085.1 Thryonomys swinderianus
GCCCGGCACTGTGGTATGCGGTATTGATTGCCGGTGGGCGTGAGTCTCCACGCCCAGCATTGTATGTGGTTACTGGGATCGAACTCAGGACCTTGCGCTTGTGAGGCAGGTGCCAGAACCACTGAGCTAACCCTCCGGCCCTTTACTTTTTATTTATTTTTTTAGTTTTTTGAGACAGGTCTTGCTTTGTAGTTCAGGCTGGCCCTGAATTAACTATGAAACCCAGGCTAGCCTCAAACTCACAGCCATCCTCCTGCCTCTGCCTCCCAAGTGCTAGGATTACAGGTGTGGGCCACCACGGCCAGCATTAAATTTTATTTATATTAGTACATTCCCAGTACATAATGATTACACTCGTATCAGGGAGTTGGTATCTATACAAAGCTTATCTAAATTCTTTTTATGTCCCCTCCTCTCCTCCCCTCCTACCCACTCATTTTGCACTAGGTCTGAGCTAAACTGTCTCTGATCAGCAGCCGCCCGAGCCCTTCCCCACTGCCAGGCCACACCAGGCTCCAACAACGCAGCCTCTCCTGGATCTGGATGCCCTAGTCAGAGGGTAAATCCTGCCTCCCTTCAACCCCTGCAGGTCTTGCCCAGAGCCTCCCTTGGCCTCCCTGGTCCACAAGGGCTCCTTTCCTCCTCCTTCTCCTCCTGTTCCTCTTCTTCCTCCTTATTGTCTTCTTCCTCCTTCTCTTCCAGTCTTCCTCCTCCTAGGGATTGAATACTAAGTTATAGCTCCATTGTTGGTAAATTGCTCAGTCTGGGTTCAAACTTGCAATCCTCCTGCCTCAGCCTTCCAGTGCTGGGTTCGCAGAGCGCACCATCAGGTGTGTGGGGCTGAACACTGCTTCTTACACCCCCTTTCTAGCACTGCGGCAGTCACCTATGGCCATCGGGGCTGTGGTGCGAGGGGGAGGCTATCTCCTCTCTCCACTCACTGTGCCTCCGGACGCCCTGCACCTCAGGCAGAGCCAGAAGTCTCAAAGCCACCACTCCTTCCTCAAAGCTCTCTGCACATGCTGACCCTGTCTGACGGTGTTTTGCAATTTTCCTGTCAGCTTCATGGGAGAAGTACAAAGAACTCCAGTATTCCTCCTGGCTTCCTCTCCAGACATGTGGCTCTCTGTGTGGCTCCCTGCCCTGAATCTCTAGAGGAAACTGGTCTCTGGCCCCCTCCCCAGAATGGTCCATCCTGGGGGCGTCCAGAAAGCAGTGGGGGTCTGCAGTGCCCAGTGGGTGGGAAGCCACTGAGTCCTCTTTGGGGCTGGATTTGTCTGGGGCTGGAGATGGGGACTCGGTGGCCAGTGGCAAACAGGCATTTGTGGAGCTATTCACAAGGAAGCTGTTCACCCTTCGGAAGGGGCCTCAGCACCAAGAGTTCTGAGGGTAGCAGTCACTCCTGAGCACTCTCCTATAACCACTAAAATGAGCCCATGGGACCCAGGTAGACGGGCTTCATGCTTCCTCACTGTGGAGACACTGCGAGAGCCCAGGAGAAGGAGGATCCAGGCCTACCCTTGTGGAAGCGGGCTAAAGATACAGTTCAGTGGTAGGAGCATCTGCCAAGTATGTGTGAGGCCTGGGTTCAATGGCCAGTACCAAAAGACAGATAGATAGACAGCAGACAGATCCAAGAGATGGGACTAAGTAGCCAGGAGACCAGGTAAGGAGTGGCCACAGAGCCAGGTGGAAGCCATTCTGAAAATCTAAACCTTCAAGGCCTACCCTTGCAGCTGCCCCCGGAGAGGCTGCAGGAGTAGGCCTTGTGGACAACCTAGGAAGCTGAGCAGAATCTGTTTGGGCCTCAGAGAAGGGGCTGTCCCGGGCAGCAGGAGGGCAGAGGCCAAATGAGTCAGCAGAATTACTTCTCATCCCTAAAAGGAAGAGGAGGGAGGTTGGGAATTTCCATCAAGAAAGACTCCAGGATGCTGGGTAAAATGGAAGGGGAAAGAGGTACATAGGGCAGGAAAAAAACAACCTTGGACTCGAGTGATTCACCTTAGGCCCAGTGGTAAGGGGAGGAGAGCCGGGTGAAGGAGTCTCAGCTGTCCTAGCCCACTGCCTGCCCTGCCAGAGGCGGGGCTTCCCACAGAATGGTCGGAATGGGCTTAGAAGAACGTGCTGTCAGGGAGGGGAGCACGCACACCTGAGAAAGAGAAAAGAGCAGGAAAATGGCAAACGCCCTCACATTGGTGTGACTGAAGGCTACTGAAGGAGCTGGAACCCTGTTTCACAGGCCTGCCCTGGGTCTCAGCTAAGTGCTCCAGCAGGCGGTAGTTGTTTCATGGAACTGGCTACTTGTGGTGCTTTGCCTCACACACACATCCCATAATAAGTGGGTATAGTAGCTTATAAGAAAATCTAGAAGAATATGTAAGTGAATATTTGATTTTTAAAAAATTGAACCCAGGGCCTTCCCCAAGCTAGGCAAGTGAGCCAGACTCCTTCCCCCCCACCAGCTTTTTTTAATTTTGCGAGAGGGTCTTGCTAAATTGTCCAGAATGACCTTGAGTTTGTAACCCTTCTGCATCAGCCTAGGATTACAAGGTGCACTACCACTCTATGTAAGAAGTTTTGTAGGTATAAAAGCACCAAGAGTCATAAAAACAAAACTCTCAAAACTGTGTACCCCTTATGGAGGTGCCCACTTGGAATAGCATGAGGTGGGGGTGGGATGGGCAGGAGGATCAAGAATTCAAGGCCAGGGCCGGAGGGTTAGCTCAGTGGTTCCGGCGCCTGCCTCGCAAGCACAAGGACCTGAGTTCGATCCCCAGTAATCACGTATAATGCTGGGCGTGGAGACACGTCCACCAACAATCAACACCGCATACCACAATGCCAGACGTGGTGGCTCACGCCTGTAATCCCAGCACTCGGGAGGCAGAGACAGGAGGATTGCTGAGTTCGCGGCAGCTTGCCTGGGCACCATAGTGAGCTCAGGGCCAGCCTGAACTACAAAGCGAGACTCTGTCTCCAAAAAGCAAAAAAAAAAAAAAAAAAAAAAAAAAAAAAGAATTCAAGGCCAGCTTGGGCTTCAAGTCAGCTTGGGCTACACAGTAAAAACCTTGCATTAGAAAAAAAAAAAGTGGCTAACATAAATGAAATTATAAGGCAAATGACAACCTATAAAGAACTCTTATAAATAGATAATAGCTGGGCATGGTGGCACACATCTGTAATCTCAGCATTCAGGAGGCTGAGGCAGGATGATCACCATGACTCAGGCCAGCCTGAGGAGTCTGTGAGCCCTTTCACCCTGTCTCTGAACAAACAAAAAAACTATTAGAAGGCCACACTTTAGCTGTGGGGGATGGCTCATGCCTATAATCCCAGTATTTGGGAGGCTGAGGCAGAAAGATTGCCGTGAATTCCAGGCCCGCCTGGGCTACACAGTGGGTTCAAGGCCATTCTGAACTGCAGTGTGAGACCTGTCCCAAAAAAGAGGTGGGATGGAGCCGGAGATTTAGCTTCGTGGTTCTAGTGCCTGCCTTGCAAGTGCAAGGTTCTGAGTTCGATCCCCGGTAACCACATACAATGCTGGGCATGGTGACTCATGCCTGTAATCCCAGCACTTGGGAAGCAGAGACAGGAGGATTGCTGAGTTTCAGGCTTGCCTGGGCTACATAGTGAGCTCAGGGCCAGCCTGAACTACAAAGCGAGACCCTGTCTCAAAAAAAAAAAGAGGTGGGAGGAAGGAAGTAGCAGCAGCTGTACCTTCTCTACCCTTTATCTTCCTGTATGTTATAGCTCTGAAGGCAGAGTAATAAATTAGAAGGAACCTGGGTCTCTGAGTGACTACACTGAAGGCCACGTCAGTATCACACACTCCTATCTGACAGCTGTGTGAATGTAAAGTCATACCATGTTGAGCCTTTGATATCTGGGCTTTGTCTATTAGAATTTCTTATATCTCTTGCCCAGAAATTTCACTTATAGGAATATTTCCTAAATAAATAATCAGGGATGCAAAGATTGATAGATTCCAAGAACAATGAACAAAACCTAAATGATTACAACCACAGCGAACCACACAGCCCAGGCTCTGAGACACAGAATGGGTAGTGACTGGCCAAGGACAGAAAGTACATTGGCTCACTGCTCAGTAGAACAAATATTAAAAGCAGTGACGGGAATAAGCAAGAACCGAAGTTGAGAAAAACTAGTCAGTGAGCCCTGTGTGTAACAAGTGTGTAAGGTGAACACTTGTACGAATGTTCAGAAACAGACGCTACCACGGAAATACTTTGTTATTGATCAGAGGGCAATCAGTGCTTTGCATCCCTTTGGAAATCTTTGAACACATAACTAAATATCTAGATTTCTCCAACCCAAATCCCCTAAAGTTATTGCCTTTATAACTAAAAGGCTTTCTCTTCTTCTCTTTGTAACTGACCCTTCTCATAACTCTGGGTGGCCCCAGTAATGATAAGTGAAGTTATGTGGAAATTATATTATGTACCACTTATATTTTCTAATAAGTTGTAGTATTTTGCATAATTGTAATCCCTACTTTCTTTGTTTTCCTGTTTGTGACAGTCTCACTGTATAGTCCAGGCTGGCTTTGAACTCACTCTGCAGCCCAAGAAGGCTTCAAACTCTCCTTGAGCCTCTTTCCTCTGCCTCCCAAGTGCTGGGATTACAAGCATGTGTCACCACCTCTGGCTATTTTTAAAATTTTTTATTTTTACCAGTGCATGTTTGCAGTACACAATGATTTCACTCATTGTGGGGAATTGGTATATGTATGAACACATCTGGGGTCCATCATTTCAGTTTTTGAAGTAGCAATCACAAATATGCACAGAAAAGGAAAAAAGAAGAGCAAAACACAGAGCAAGGCACTTCTCCACCTTTTATTCCTCTGTCAGTCAGGACTGGCTACATTAATAAAGTAATACTTAAAGAAAAAATGTTTATATTTCTCTTACACTAAATGTTCATACTAGGTGAGCTGAGGCTTAACTCTACATAATCAGGGACCCAGGATGACAGAGATTATTACCCTTTTGTTCTCTAGTGCTGCTGATGGAACCTAAGGCCTTGCTTATAATAGGTTTATGATAGCTCTACCTCTGAGCTATAACCCTGGCCACAGTTATACCATCATTTCTGCTTATATTTCATTGCTTACAACTTGCCATGTGGTCATCTAATATGCAGAGTACAGTGTTCAGTAAGCACCACTGTCTCCACTTTAATCACTGCTGCATCTGTCGTCCTGTCTGCCATTCGCTCTTGGGCACTGCATGTCTTCTCCTTACATGTGATCATGTAACTTTCTGAGACTGCGCAAGGGCAGGAATGACAAATACCGCTGTCACCTCTTCCAGGGCCCAGTATGTTCTTTGTACTGGTCATGGCCCCCCTTTCTGCAGCCTAAATACAGCATCAGAACCCTTCTCAACACAGTGGCTGGTGGCCTCTCGGCTTCAGAAGGAAAGGAAACAAGGGAAAGAACTAAGGGGAGGAAATAAGGCTCTTGCTGCCATTAGAAGCCCAGCGATCCCTGGGAGGTGAGACTTGCCGTTTCCTGCCCAACCAGTTTCACTTCCCGCAAGCGTTGGCTTCTTGGTTCTGTCTCCATCACTGCCCTGTTTTCTCCGAATGAACACAAGCCTGGCGGGCACACAATCATTTCTGCTACCTGTATTGTTTATGAACCGTTTGCAATCTGGGGAGCCCAGTGTTATCAGCATTTTTGGGTTGTTGTATTTTCCCTTCAACTTCTACCACTTTGATCAGGGTAAAAAACAATCGAAGGAAACTTGACTTCCTTAACTGCCCAATGGCTACTACCCACACACCGAAAGAAAAGGAGCCTGAGGGTATAAACAATCACACAAGCTCTTCTCAACCAAAACTGTGAGACAAGAGGCTCTTTTCTTTAAAAAGAAAGAAGGAAAAATATCACTTTCTTTATAGGTTAAACAAAGTAAGATCTCACTAGGGAAACCCAGAAAGGTCTGCCTTTGGCCATTAGAGCTCTGACCACTATTTTCTGTTTCATGCAGGCTTTATCCTGAGCCCCTGGGTCTCTGGTAAGAGACACTTTAGAAAGGAGAGGAGGTGGGGCAGGTTGCTGGCCTCCTTTTCCTCCCCCTCCTCTTCTCTAAGCCATTTCCCAAGACGTCTTATAGCCCTCATGGTATACAGAGTGAAGATTTGCTCTCTTGACACCAATACTCAAGCAGTCTCTCCCTGCAAAGTTTTCACCACTATTGCTGTTTGGAACTGGCTCGGAAGAAGTAAACAGGGTCATCCGGGGCCACCGGGGTGGGTGTTTTGTTTTAGAGCTCTGGGGTGAAGAGGGAAGCATGTGACTTCAGCCCCATCAGAAACAGAGAAGCCTTTGTGTGTGGCCAGCAAGGGAGTAGCCAGACGCAGGTTCCAGAAGAGGGAAGTTATGGGCTCTAGGGCTTCCATGGGAAGAGCTTCTCTTTATAACTCAGTAGGGAAAAAAAAAGAAAAGAAAAAAGCTTGCAAAGTGGCATAGCTACTCTGGTAGCCAGAGTTGAGAGGAGAGCAGACAAAAAACCTAGAAGCAAGATGTCTGAGGGGAAGTGTTTGGATCAGGAAGCCACGGCTTCCTTAGGGTCCTCAAATGTGAACACCGGAGGGGTCCCCTGCCCCATCGTCTCCTCCTGCTGCGCTGGTGGGAAGGAGGGCAGCGCAGCCTGAAGTATCGTCCCTGTCCCTCCTGCTCAGGAAGGGGAGGGGGAGTGGTGCGTAGGGGCTGCGGGCCCGGGCCGTGCAGGAGGAAGCTGGCAGGCTGCAGATTTGGCCCTGGCTGCACCCTGAGGCACCGACAGCCCACTTACATCACCTTCATCCCCGCGCCCGGACCGGGACAGGTGGCGAGCTAGGGTCTGAGGAAGGGAGGTGACCTTCACCAGCCAACACTTCCACTGCCCAGGCCACCTGCCGCGCGGCTGTGGGCCCTTCTCCCAAATCTCTGCGTGGAGCTGAAGAAGTGAGCGAGTCACACTTGTAGGAAGCCTGCACAGTCTGACTTCCAGATTTGGACGGGCGAGAGGGAAGGAAACAAAGACCGCAGTGTCCCTGGCAGTCTGATCCCTGGGAGTGCTTGGGAGGAGGCTCATAGGAACGTGGTGGTGGACAGAGGACCCAGCTGGACATCACACCCAGCACCCACTGCCCACCCCCCGGCCGTGGCTCCTTCCAGCTCTTGTGCGTTTCTGGGGGGAGCACTGCATTCATGTCCGCAGAATGGCCACGTGCCTCAGAGAGTCAAGGCAGGGCCAAGGCCCAGGCTCACCGCCTGGGTCCTACGGTTCAGAACAGCTCCAGCCCAGTTTTCTGTATCTGTGGAATCAGTGTTTGGGCCCCAGGGTGCTCGCACTTGGAATGGTATGTTAGAATCAAGGTTGTCACCTGGCGCCAAATCCTCTCACCTTCAGAGAGGGAATCACAGAGCACAGCCTGGGCTCACTCTGGGGAAAAGCCAGACTCTTTCATCCTGGCTGCACAGAGCTCCTGGGCCTCGTCCGTGTCAGCTCTTGGCCTCCCCCTGCCACAGGTCACATGCTCCGTATTTCTTGGGTCTGACTGCTACCCACCTGTGCATTGTGCACGAACCTTGAGGCTCCTGGACCAGAAGCCTCTGCGTTGGTAGAAAAGCACCTCAGGTTCAGGGCCCCTCTCTAAGCCGGATCCCATGGAAGATCCACTGAGGAAACTAACCACAAATGCCCTGTCTGGGCTGGGGTCGGGGCCTCCAAAAGAACGAACCCATTGGGGTGGCTTTAGGCTCTGCATGCGCTGATGTGAAGGAAGCATGTGGGTCTTTGAATTCAGGCATGTGAAATGGTAAACACAGTCTCCAGGGATTGTACCATCTCCCTTCCAAGTGCGCATGTGTGAGGCGCACAGGCCGTGGGCAGCCTCTTTCAGGCGCAGAACGAGGAAGGAGCTTGCCCAGGGCTCCAGACATCCATACCACTTGTTCTTCTGCTTATTGTTTTGCAGTAAAACCATTGTCTTTAAACTTGGTTACCTGAAGGCAGATCTGACAATGCATTGCCTGAAATCCTTTTATGTCTCTTATGTCCCTATTCCCAAGGGCAGAACATATATAAATGCATATATATATATGCACATATATATATGTGCACACACACATATTATATATACACATACACACATATATATACAAATATATGTGTGTGTGTGTGTGTGTGTATATATATATATATATATATATATATATGTATGTATGTATGTATGTATTTTTTTTCCCTCCCCAGCAGAAATAAGAGTTCAAGAGACAAAAAACAAACTACTGGCTAAAATGGTGGGTAAGTAGGCAGGCTGGCCCATTCCTCTTCTCACCCACATAGATGAGGAACCCTGGGATACAGAGGAGAATCGTTTCCTTCACCTGGTCGTTCAGCCAGCTCATGAGAGTCAGTTTAAAAACCTCGTCGAGGGCCGGAGATTTAGCTCAGTGGTTCTGGCGCCTGCCTCACAAGAGCAAGGTCCTGAGTTGGATCCCTGGTAAGCACATACAACAATGCTGTGTATGGGACTCACACCCACTAGCAATCAGTATCACATACCACAGCGCCGGGCGTGTGGCTCACGCCTGTAATCCCAGCACTCGGGAGGCAGAGGCAGGAGGATTGCTGAGTTTGAGGCTTGCCTGGGCTACATAGTGAGCTCAGGGCCAGCCTGAACTACAAAGCAAGACCCTGTCTCAAAAAAAAAAAAAAATCTCCTCATCATAGCCAGGCAGATTCCCCATTCTTCCACAAACTGGGATTTCTCACAGGACACCATCTTCAGGGCAGGGCCAATGCAGCCTGTTTCTCTTGATGACTTGAGCCAGGCTGAGGTGGTACCTTGAAGTTTAGACAGTGACCCGATCATCAGCAGCCTCATCTCCCTCAGGGTTGGCCTCACTGTCATGAGGGTGGCATGGAGCCAGGGAACCTGTGACGGAGGGGGGCCACATGCTTGTAATCCCAGCTACTCAGGAGGCTGAGGCTGAAGGACTGCATCTTAAAACCAGCCTAAACCACTGAGACCCTAACTCAAAATGTAAAAGGGGCCATGAATGAAGCTCAGTGGTACAGCATCTGCTTGGCATGGGTGAGGCCCTGCATTTAATTCACAATCCCACCAAAAAATAAAAGTGAAAGGGCAGTGGCCATCACTACTATCACTTCCTTCACCCTCCCTGTGGGGCAGTTCCACTTCCAATCTAATTCCATGCCAACCCTCCCCAGGGAGGAGGGCAGAGCATGCTCCCAGGAAGCGGAGGATGAAGCGGAGAGTGGTTGGGCACAGTGGGCCAGAGGAGTCTGATCTCACATCGGGACTGGTTGCAAGACCTCCTTTAAAGCAGCAACACACAACGTGAAAGCTGTCCTTGAGAAATCCTTTAAAACGCCACAAAGCTCACTAAGCAGACACGAACACTTCTCGGGACACCCCAGCTGGGCAACCTCTCCCTGTGGCCCCAGCTCAGCAGTAGAAGCAAATGCTGACTGGTGTCTAGGCCACGTTGGCCCAGGTAACTTCTCTCAGAGTGTCTTCAGACGCCATCGGGATATGAGCCAAGAAAGGTGTCTCATTGTCTTGAGTCACCATCCTTGCAGGCAGGCACTAGCTCCTGAAGGACAGGGCTCAAGTCTGTGCTCTTCCACTGGGCATTAGTGCATCACTGTCCCTCTCTCCCTCCATTCCTGCACCCTTTGTTCAAGGAAATGAGCACAGTTGACTTCATGCCAATTATATGGGTGTGTAGGAATCACTATCTTGTTTTTTGTTGTTGTTGATATTGTTGTTTTTGTTTTGAGACAGAATCTCACTTTGTAGTTGAGGCTGGCCTTGAGCTCACTATGTATCCCAGGCTGGCCTTAAACCTTCAGCAATCCTCCTGCCTCGGCCTCCTGAGTGCTGGGATCACATGTGTAAGCCATCATGCCCAGTTAGGAATCATTACCTCTCTTTTTTTTTTAAGGTCTTGCTTTATAGTTCAGGCTGGCCCTGATCTCACTATGTAGCCCTGGCTAGCCTCAAGCTCACAGCAATCCTCCTGCCTCTGCCTCCCAAGCACTGGGATTACAAGCGTGAGCCACCATGCCTGGCACTGTGGTATGTGGTTACTGGGGCCAGACTCTGGACTTTGCACTTGCAAGGCAGATGCCAGAACCACTGAGCTAAATCCCCAGGCCTAGGAATCATTATTTTAATACCAGCTCTTATCTGTTTGTTACCTTGGACTATCACTCCTGAATTCCTGACCCACAGAAATTCTGAGATCATAAATGCCTGGGGTTTTATTTATTTTTTTTATTTTTAATTTTTATTTTTTTGCTTTTTGGAGATAGGGTCTCGCTTTGTAGTTCAGGCTGGCCCTGAGCTCACTATGGTGCCCAGGCAAGCCACCGCGAACTCAGCAATCCTCCTGTCTCTGCCTCCCGAGTGCTGGGATTACAGGCGGGAGCCACCATGCCCAGCATTATATGTGGTAACCGGGGATCGAACTCAGGTCCTTGCGCTTGCGAGGCAGGTGCCGGAACCACTGAGCTAACCCTCCGGCCCTTAATTTTTTTTTTTTTAAAGACAGGGTCTCACTTTGTAGTTCAGGCTGGCCCTGAACTCACTATGTAGCCCAGATAAGCCTCAAACAGCAATCCTCCTGCCTCTGCCTCCTGAGTGCTGGGATTACAGGCATGAGCCATTACGCCCAGTTTTGTTTTGTTGTGTTTGTTTGTTTGTTTTTTGAAACAGGGTCTTGCTTTGTAGTTCAGGCTGGTCCTGAGCTCACCGTGTAGCCCGGGTGAGTTTCAAACTCAGCAATCCTCCTGCCTCTGCCTCCCGATTGCTGGGATGACAAACATAAACCACCACACTCCGGCATTGTGTTATATTAATGTGGTACTGATTGCTGCTGGGTGTGAGTCACCACACCTGGTATTGTTGTATGTGGTAACCGGGTATCGAACTAGGGACCTTGTGCTTGCTAGGCAGGTGCCAGAATCACTGAGCTAAACCTCCAGTCATGCCTGTTGTTTTAAGTTGCTAACTCGATAGGTCATATGTTATGCACAAAATACTGACATACCAGGGTCTCTGGAGAGGCAGCTAAGGAATGACCCTATACAGCAAGTATTCAGTGGGGTGATGGAATTGCAGCTGCCTTTAGAAAGGCTCCTGGCAAGCAGGGCTGGGACATGGGCCTGTAACTCCACACTCAAGGCTGAGGCAGGACATCCTGAGTTCGAGGTCAACCTGGGATACATAGTAAGTTCTGGGCCTACCTGGAGTTCTTGGTGAGACCTTGTTTCAACACACACACACAGACACACACACATGAGGACTGTGGAAGGGGCAAGACTGGCAAGAGCCAATTAGGAGTCTGCAGTCCAGGCACAAGGGCTTACAGTGACGTAGCAAAGATAGAGAAAAGGCGGATGGAGGAGACATTCTCAAGCAACACTAGCTGGAGCCCATTACTGACAAATAATAAATAATATTATAAGTAGTTGACAGTTACTAAAAACTTAGTACTTACTGGGCCAGAGATTTAGCTCAGTGATTCCAGCCCTGCCTTGCAAGTGTAAGGTCACAAGTTTGACCCCTGGTACCAAACAAAACAAAATTTAATACTTATCAAGCATTGTTTCTTTTATGTGAGGGGCTACTGTGTATTGAACCAAAGACTTTCACACGCTAACACTGAGGTACATCCTCGGTCTTTTTTTGTTGTTTTATTTTAAAACAGGGTCTTACTACATTACATAGGTTAGCCTCGGACTTGCAATCCTCCCACCTCTCAAACAGCTTGAATTATAGATGTGTGCCATCACGCGCAGCGCCTAGTTTTTTTCTTTTCTTTTTTTGACCCTGAGTCTCACTTTGTAATTCAGGCTGGCCCTGAGCTCACTATGTTGCCCAGGCAAACCTCGAACTCAGCAATCCTCTTGCCTTTGCCTGAGTGCTGGGATTATAGGCATGAGCCGCCACGCCTGGCACTGTGGTGTGTGGTACTGATTGCTGGTGGCTGTGAGTCACCATGCCCAGAATTGTTGTATGTGATTACCGGGGATTGAACCAGGGATCCTGTGCTTGCTAAGCAAGTGATGGAACTGCCGAGCTAAATCTCCAGCCCCCAAGTATTATTTCTAAGCACCTTTATATTGATTGACACATTTAACCCTCATAGCAAACACAGGGATGAGTACTGCTAACCTCATCTTACAGCAGAGGAAATGGAGGCGCAGAAAGATTATATAACTGCCACATAGCTGGGTCCACTTTGGGCCATTGTGCCCTTAACTTCTGCATCGCACATTCTCTGGAGAGATCAGAGACACAGGGGAGAAGGTGAGTGCGACAAGGGTGAGCTCTCCGGCTGCCACCTTGTGAGGGGGCAGATGACCTGCAAGAAAAACATCACTGTCACCAGCCACCCATGGGTCCCCTGGGTCCCTGTCGAATGGCTCACTCTACTCAGCTACGCTGCACACATGAACTGTAGAGTAACATCCGGGCATGGCACCAGGCCCTACTTCTATTGCATGCCAGTAAAAATAAAGCTCCCTGCCCAAACAGAGTGGTTAGGAGTGCCATGTTTTAGAGGAGCACAGACACTTACTTGGCATTAAAAATAGACAAGTTTGGCTGCCTCAAAAAGCTGAGCGAAAGTTGGGCAATTTCCAAATGGAAATGCAGATGGATGGGGTGAGACCCCACAGCCTGACTCAGTCATCAAGCGAGCCCAGAGAGAAACTGACCAGGTCTCCTCAATGCGTCTATCAGACAAGATCATCCATCCCACCAGTGGAGGTAGGAAGTGGGGGCCTGGGCTGGATATGGAGAGCCGGTAGCTTCCTTAAGCACAGGGGCCCAGCACAGTCAAGGCCGGTTGGCCTTCAGCTCATGACTGAGTGCCAAACAGGACCAGGAGTGGTTTTTCCCAAAGTCTCAGAGAACTCTGACAAGAGCTTTATTTTATTTTAATTAACTGATGAATCTATGCTATCCCAGGGCCCTTCCACTGAGCTACATCTTCAGTCCTTCTTAAAAAAATTTTTTTAGGGCCGGAGGGTTAGCTCAGTGGTTCCAGCGCCTGCCTGGCAAGCGCAAGGTCCTGAGTTCGATCCCTGGTAACCACATACAATGCTGCGTGTGGTGACTCACGCCCACCAGCAATCAATGCCACATACCACAGTGCCGGACGTGCTGGCTCACGCCTGTAATCCCAGCACTTGGGAGGCAGAGACAGGAGGATTGCTGAGTTCGCGGCGGCTTGCCTGGGCACCATAGTGAGCTCAGGGCCAGCCTGAACTACAAAGCGAGACCCTGTCTCAAAAAGCAAAAAAAAAAAAAAAATTTTTTTTAAATTATGAGACAGGGTCCCTGGCATGATGGCATGTGCCTGTAATCCTAGCACTCAGAAGGCTGACGCAGCAGGAACGTCATGAGTTTGAGGATAGCCTAAGCTACATAAGGAGTTCAAGGCCAGTCTGGGATACATAGTGAAACCCTGTTGCAAATAAATAAATAAATAAATAAATAAATAAATAAATAAATAAATAAATAAGAGCAAGAGAGAAAGGGAGGAAAGGACAAGGTCTTGCTAAATTTCTAAATTGCATACACTACACTCCAATTTGAGATCCTCTTGCCTCAGCCTGCCAGACTGCTGGGGTTACAAGTGTGCACCACCACAGGGATCCATCAAGAGGTTAGCCTACCCTTTGAAGTCAGACATACTGTTAGTCCACAAAGAAAAGCAAGCCAGAGAAGTCCCCTCCACACAGAGCAGTGATGTGACACTTGCACAGACCAACGGCCCAAAATGTTCCCCAAACCCACTTATTGATGACAAAGTACGTGCACCACCCTGTGTCCTGTTACCCAATGCTGAGGCAACTTGGCTCATGTGCCAGCTCTGTGTACCCACTGTGGCACACGTGACATAAATTCACCATCCTTGCCCTAAAGTGTCTCCTGTGATCCTGCCTTGATCATGGGAGCCAAAGCCCAGCACAGTGGAAGGGTGGGTTGTGTGCAGGAGGGCGTGGCAGGTCCTCTGGCCCCTTCCTTTACCCCGCGGGGAGACAGGGCTGGACATTACACACGAGCCACTGAGGCTCAGTCCCATACTGGCCCAATATCATCCCGCGGTCAGAACCGGGTATCTCTGCTGTGCTCAGGACCTACCCTTCTCAACTCCAGGACAGAAAGGGAGGTCATGACAAAACTCAGAGCTCGGGGTAACTGAGGGCAGCCGAAGCTCTGTAACACCAGCAGACTGGGAGACTGAGGCAGGAAGAGGACAAACTCGAGCCCAACCTGGGTAATTCAGCAATTTAGCAAAACTTTGTCTCCAAAAATAAATAAAATAAAGATAAACATTTTAAAAGTCTAGGCTGGAGGTGAACATGAAGGCCCTGGGTTCAACCCTGGTACTGCCAATTAATCAGTCAAGTGAAGGTGCAGGGATTTAGTGTGGGGCAGTGTCCAGTACTGGAGGGAAGGGGAAAAAATAGCAGGTAAGAAAATAGTGAACGAGTCTAATTCTCCAACTGATCCACTGGTAAGTTCATCATACCTCAAGAGAAAGATGAGCTTAGTTTTAAATGGTTTTATTAAAAATTGTACCAGCTGGTGGGGAAATATATACACACATGCACCTATATGCATGTAAAAAACATAAGGCCAAACACTCTGTACAGGTTACAAGTAATGGGGTCCCCATTCCTCTTCCCATCCTGGAGCCGACCTGGGGGTGAATGAAATGCTACATCTCACTGGGTCTCCCCCAGCAGCCCCATGGACCCAGGGAGGGGAAGGAGAGGCACTGGGCACCTCCACAGGGGGCTGAGGTTCTGAGCACCAGGGCCAGGCTGGGCCTCTGTGGGAGCTAGTTCAAGGCCGCAGCCCACAGTAATTCCTGGAAGCGTGGCAGGCTCACAGGTACCCTGTCCTGTGAGGTGGGCCAGAACGGCCTCCGGAATCCTCTTCTTCACAGAGAGAACCTGCAGGGCCCGGGCCTGGAGCCTTCCACTGCTCTGGGCTCTGCCAAGCCCCATCAGGTCCCCAGGAAAGATAAGCTCTCTTCTTAGGACAGTGTGCTTCTTCTCCATGGGGCCGTCACTGGCCTCACAGCTGCCTGCTTGGGAAGCTTCAGGACAGGAGCCCTGGCTGGACCATCCCAACAAGTGTCTCCCTGCTGTGTCTAGGCTCAGCCAGGGCCTGGACACGCCCCGCCCCCCCTGAGGGCTGAGTGGGGTCCCTGGGAAGTGATCTTTCTCCACCACTAATGACACCTAGGAAGGGAGGGGTAGCTGGCCAGCAGCCAGACTCCCAGACAGTCAAGGGAGGGCAGAGGTCTGGCCATGAGCTCCAGCCTCACCAGCAGGAACAGGTGTGGGCTTGGTGTCCTAGAAAGCCTGGGGTTCTGAATTTGAAAGGGTGTTTGGACCCTGCATAACAGGCTCCTCTTCCTCCAGGGCAGCCCCACCAAGGCCCAGGTTTCCAGCTGTCTCCCTCCCTAGGCCCTTAGCACTCCAGAAGGCCTACTTGCCTACCCCAACAGAGGTCAGGACCCAGGTCAGACAGCCCCCCCACCCCGTGTGTCCCGCCTCTGGACTAGAGAGCTAGGCTGTGGGGGGCGGCTAGGGAGCAGGGGGAGGGCATCTCCTGAGGCTGGGCTTGGGGAGGGGAAGGTGCCAATTAAACAGCCAGCCAGAAACCTGTCCTCCCAGGGATCCACTGCAGGTTACCTCCTGCCTCACCTGCTGGGCCAGTGCATTGTTGCCTTCCCAACCTATTCTGAGCACTCCAATTTTCAGGAGGGAGGATGAGGAAGGGCTTAAGTTTTGCCCCGGGCTGTGAAGACAGTAAATTCATCAGTTGTTCCAGGCAAGTGGAGGTGCAGGGATATAGTGAGGAGACAGTGCCTCAAGGCTGACTCCCACCCGGCCACAGGCCTTCTGTGGGGCTCCGCTCTCAGAACAGGATGCGGGACGTCTGGCCTAGACCAGCGGGGGCTCAGAAGCTGACAGTGCCTCCACACAGAGGTCTGGACTGTCTTCTCCCTCAGCGCAGCATGACGCCCACCAAAGTGGCTGGTGTAAAGAACACTGCCCCCGGTTTGGGGCACCATGCAGGCCTCCACGTGCAGCCCGCCCATCACTGCCTGGATCAGGGGAGGGAAGACAACTGTATCCTCTCTGTCGTCACGCGGAATGGAGACAGCCAGGAAGGCTGGGTCTCACAAGGTCGTGTGTCCAATAGCCGCTCCTCCTGCCCGTTCCGGGGTCCTTCTTGAAAGCGTGAACCTGTCTTCTTTGCAGGCCAGCCGTGGTACACACCCTGAGAAAACGATTCTGGCCAAGAAGAGGTAATATCTCCAATTATCTGAGCAGAACAGAAGAAAGGCTTCCGCACAGGGTGAGGCCCTCCTCGGACCCACGCTGAGAGACACATGGTACCTCTGTGCAAAAGGAAAGGCACCTCTTAAGTGGGCAGTGTAGCCCCGCTTCAGCACATGCAAAGTGGAGCAGACAGGCTGGATTGCAGCCTCCTTTAGCTCCCTCTGCAGGTCCCCGCATGCAGTGAACAGCCTGCCCAGCTGTCCATCATGATCATCCGTCCTTCGACACAGTACTAAAGACTGTGCAACTGGAGGAGCTCAGACTTGTTCTACTCTGGACTTCTGCAAATTTCTTGAGTGGACCCAGGGCCTTCTCTGCCTATCTTTGGGCTTTGCTTCAACTTTAGCACCAATGTTGTCTTTTTTTACATATGCAGAAACTGTAATTTAACTGGTAGGTGTCTGGTTAACAGAGTCCTTGTGTTGCTAGCAGAGCTGCCAGACCAGCGGCTTTAAATTCCCTCCATCACCACCGCAGCAGAAAGAGAAGGGTGAAGTTCAGAGGCAGCCGGAACCTCGAACACGAACTCCTGGCCCCGCTGGAAGCTAGAGGAATACAGGAAATGCGTACCCAGCTTTGACAGTCCCACAACCTAATCATTGTCTATTACTGTAAAAGTCACTTTTCCGCTGACAAAGCCACTGTCCTGACTTCTTGCTGTACCCCAGCAGTGTGAAAAGGCGTGGGGGACCAGGGGAGGAGGTATGTTTTCCAAGGGTACCAAGGGTCTGGGGTCCTGTGGGGACTTGCTTCAGTGAGGAGGCCGTCCCATTTCCCAGCCCTGCCACGAGCCTGCCCTTTATGGCCTTCAGCGTGACACTGGGGACAGAAGGTAGTCCAAGTGGCTGGGATGTTTGGAAATAGAGTTGACAAAGGCACAAGCTGCAGGCACAGCACGGTGACTGGCTTTGGCTCATCTGTGGCTGACAGCTAGGAGTAGAGGTGGCAGTGGTTCTGGGGCCTCTGCATGAGACCAGATCAGATGGGGGGGCCTAGCCAGAAACTCAGTTCATGAACGGCACTTTTGAAGGGTCCCTGGAGAAACCTAACCCTTCCTGAGGTCTGCTGGAGGTGACAGGGTCTGGGCAAGAATCCCTGAGCCCATGGGGGGCACCAGCTGGGCCAGCAACACTGTCAGCCTTGGTAGGGAAGCCCCAGGCCGAGACCCTGGAAGGTTAACACAGGTGACCTTAGGTTAAGGTCATGGCGGAGTGACAGGTCCAGTGGAACAGGGGGTCTAACCCAGTCTCCCGTTTTTTGACTGAGCTCCTGCAGAAAAACATCAGTCCACTTCCTGGGCAGCATGAGTAACTGGTAATCTTCACGCTGGGTGACTGAAGAACCAACTTGCCAGGTCCTTGGGGAGCTTCTTCCCTCACAGTCAGCTTCTCCTTCGACAGTGTTTGACAAAGACCCCCAATTCTGGTCGAGGCCCCCAACAGCAGGAAGAAGTTCCCTGCCGGGATATGTTGTATGTACACGCAGAGAGAACTGTTGCAAGTAACAACAGAAACAACTTCCCAAGACAGTGTCCATCCTTCCCAAAGTCCTGTTCCAGATCCATGCATTCCTGGTGGCCCATGCGAAGAGGGTGGCCCTGCCTCACCTCAGACCTGCCCCTTCCCTGTTCTCCTCTCCGTTCTGACCGAGGTTGTGCAGGAACAGAAGGACCTGCCACCACGCGCGATTCCGGTTCTGCTGGTGCTGGAAGGGAAAAAGATGTGTGTAACTGTTTATTATTCCCAATAAGAGCTCCGGGCCAACACTTCAATCCCATCAGTCCAGCAAAGGGTATGGACAAGAGACAAGGGGATAAGGAGGAGATGGCTGGGTTCTCCCCAGACAACTGAAGTTCTGACATTAAAAAGAAAGGGCCAGGCACAGTGTGCACTGTGCACAAGAGGATTAGACTTTCCCTGCTCACAGGATTTCCCAGAGTTTAGCCTAGTGCTGCTTTTAATCAGATTGGCTCCTGAGCCCCCCTCAGCCCCTCCGTGAACAACAAACTTGCCTAAGAGAGAAAGAAGCCACCCCTCCCTCCCCTCTCCAAAGTAGCACAGAGAACACTGGGGGGGGGGGGTGCTCCATCTGCAAGTGATTTGACACTGTGAAGGTCAAAGGGTTAATCTTCAATTTAAACCACACTGCTGAGGCAGCAAAAACCTGATTTCATCCAGTGCAAACACACACACACACACACACACACACATACACACTCATGCTCACACACACTCACACACCCGCCCGCTCCCCCTTCTCAGCATCTCCAGCTCCGCACTGCCCTTTTTATAGCTGCTCTTGACAGTAAGCCATAAATAACCCCTCTTGGAGCGCTTTCCTACTGACTGGAGCCAATTAAACGTTAAGCAAGAACATACTTGAAAACAAAACAAAAACAAAGAACACGCACCATGCTCTGGAGGTTATCCCAGGTTCTACTGCAGGCTGAGAAGCAGGGAGCAAAGTTCGGGGGTCAGCTGCGCCCTGAGTTGTGGCTGGTGCCCAGCCCACTCCAGGTACCATTTCCCAGGGGCCAGCAGAGGCCCAGAGGGGGCAAGAGGGTGGCGTAGAAGCAGTCTTTGTTCCCTCCTTGTCTGCCAGGGAGGAGGACTGGGCTGGGGCCTCCACGGGGTTCTCAGTGGACAGGGGAATAAAAACCTAGTGTGCAGAAGGGGGCTAGCAGGCTGGATTTGGATTCCGCCAGGGGCCTGGTCAGCAGGCAGGTTTATGTGAAATGCCCTGGGGAGCTGGGGCCTCCTCTTAGTCTTTAACTGTGGCCAAGTAAGTCCTAGTCCAAGAGACAAAGGATAAAGTCAGTGGGACAACTGGACAGACCGTGAACACCAGTCTCCTGGACTCAGAGCTGCTGAGGTCTCTCCAGCCCCAGCCTGCTGACCTTTCCCCAGGAACCACATGGGTTGCTGACTCTACCTTGCCCCGTGCTCGGCCACAATGAGAGAAACAGTGCCCACTGAGGCTGCTCTTAGGGACCTGCCAACCCAGGTGAGCACACAGTGTGCCCTGTGCCCAAGGCAACAGGGAAGTGCTTTCCCTGTGGACAGAGGCTGAAAAACAACCAAGTGTGCCGGAGGTATGGCCCTGCTAGGAGCGTGAAGGAAGCCCAGTGTACAGAGAGGCCTGCCCCAAAGCAATGCACATGGATGGGGTCCTTGTGTTTTGTCAACAAAGATGAGTAAAGAGAGGAAACATGCCCAGCTTAACAAAACCCAGTTAGAGTAAAGCTGCGTGTAAATGGATTTGGCCTGGAGCAGCCAACTGAGGACCTTTCCTGCTGCCTACCCTCCCAGCTGCTTCCACAGACAGGTGCAAAGGTCATATGGTGGAGAAGGAGACAGCAGGAAGGGACACACCCCTGCAGAGGCCAATCCCAGGCCCCTGACCCCTCAGGTGGCTGTCTCAAAAGGGCAAGAGACAATACCGCCAGTGCCATACCACAACAGCACGGAGTGGGGACCAGGAACCAGGCTGGGTGCTTAAGGTTAAACAGAATGTTCCAGAATCTTCCCTGGAAGGCACATGTGTTCTGGAAGGTGCCTGGATGGTGCAGGGTGTCACATTCACCAGCGGGTTAGTCTGGCTGAACTATACATAGTTCAGGAGGTGGGGACTTGGCCAGAAAGCTGGGTCACTCTGGTTGTGACCTAGCAAGATACACTGCCCTCCGCTGGAGGGAGGGCCTCCTTTTTCTTTTTTCCTGGCTGCCACAAGCACCTTTTTCCCTGTCATGACCCGCTGCTATCCTGGTTCTGTCTTGGAGCCAGCTGACTGTTATCTAGAACTGTGAGCCAAGATAAACTTCTCCTCCTTTAAATTGTGGGAGTCAAGTATTTTGTCTTAGAGACAAAAAAGTAACCAAGATGGTGCTCTACACCCTCATTTCTCAAAGTGCAGACCATAGGCCAGCAAAAGTACCAGAGAGTGGACACGCCCAGTCTAATCTTCGGGTATTGCGAGGGGCGCTGGGGCATGAGACACACCTCTCTGTACACACTGTCAACTCTGGTCCTGTTAGACCAGAGAAATAGGCTTATGTCACCATGCCCCATACAGAGAGCCAGAGTTAGGTCATTTAGCCACCCCACGGCTAGTGAGTGGCTGGACTGAGCCCAGACCACCTGGCCCTCAAGCAAAGTCTCCATCACTGCGCTCCAAGCGACACTGTCTATCTTTCTTTATACCTGAGCAGATCCCCTTTCCTTCCCTTCACAAACAGCTAGGGGGATAAGGAAGCGAGATCACAGTTCTGCACTCTGGGCCATTCCCAGCACTGTGCACCTCAGTCTCTCCCAAATCCCATCTGACGCCTGGGTAACTTCTTGGCCCTGAGACTCTGCAGTGCTTTCACCTCATCCTGTAGTAGTAATCTGGGGACCCAGAAGCAGGTGAGTATAGAAAAATCCTGTTCTGTGCTTCTGGCCATTAGTCTCCAGGGCTCCTGAACAGAAAGAAGGAAGAGGTAACCAGGGAGACTAGGAATAAGAACACCTGGCTCAGGCTGAGACCTTCTACCAAACTGCTTGAGCACTCACTTGATTCGGAAGGAAAATGCAAGTGCCGAATTAGAATCCTTAGTCTCCAAACCTAAGGACATCAGTGGAAGAGATGGTGTCAAGTGTCCTCAGGCCCCACACAGACGAGCAAGTCAGATGTTCCAGGCAAGGGGCCCAGAAATGTGTCTATTAGAAAAGCTCCCTGGATAACATTTTTTTTTTTTGAGACAGGGTCTCACTTTGTAGTTCAAGCTGGCTCTGAGCTCACTATGTAGCCCAGGCAAGCCTTGAACTCAGCAATCCGCCTGTCTCTGCCTCCCGAGTGCTGGGATTACAGGCGTAAACCACCACGCCCGGTTTTGGATTACATTTTTTTGTTTGTTTATTTTATTTTATTTTATTTTTTTGCTTTTGAGACAGGGTCTCGCTTTATAGTTCAGGCTGGCCCTGAGCTCACTACCGTGCCCAGGCAAGCCGCCGCAAACTCAGCAATCCTCCTGTGTCTTCCTCCCGAGTGCTGGGATTACAGGCGTGAGCCACCACGTCCGGCATTGTGGTATGCGGTGTTGATTGTTGGTGGGCGTGTCTCCACACCCAGCATTATATGTGGTTACCGGGGATCGAACTCAGGACCTTGAGCTTGCGAGGCGCCGGAACCACTGAGCTAACCCTCCGGCCCTTGTTTGTTTATTTTGAGACAGGGTCTCGCTTTGTAGTTCAGGCTGGCCCTCAGCTCACTATGTAGCCCAGGTAAACCCGGAACTCAGCAATCCTCCTGCCTCTGCCTCCCGAGTGCTGGGATTACAGGCATGAGCCACCATGCCCAGCTCCCTGGATAACATTTTAAAAATCAGAGGTAACAGGCCGAAGATTTAGTTCAGTGGTTCTGGCACCTGGCTAGCAAGGGCAAGGTCCCTGGTTTAATCCCTAGTAACCACATACAACAATACCAGGCATGGTGACTCACAACACACTAGCAATCAGTACCACACACCACAATGCCGGGCGTGGTGGCTCACGCCTGTAATCCCAGCACTCAGGAGGCAGAGCAGGAGGAGTGCTGTGAGTTTGAGGCTTGCCTGGGCTACATAGTGAGCTTAGGGCCAGCCTGAACTACAAAGTGAGACCCTGTCTCAAAAAAAAAAAAAAATCAGAGGTAATATTTATGGTATATTGTGTTTTCATCCTCAAAACAATGCATGTTCATTATAGGAAAATGGGAAAATTCAAGAAACGATAGAGAAGATAAAATCACTCATGATCCTACAGCCTAAAAGAGAACACTTCACATACTGGCACCTTCTTAGTCCCTTTCAACCTCAGGGGGCCAGACCAGAAGTAGATCCTGCCTGGTGGTGCCACTTTAGCCGGGCCACAGACACGGTTATGGGAACCCCTGAAGTGCTTTTGAGTCCCAAGGAGTCTGTGGGCACAATCCCAACGCACAGCACCAAACACTGGCCACTGTCACCCTATAGGCTCCAGGGCACACGCAGGCTCCACAGACACCACCTCAGCCCAAAGGAAACTACACTGCCTCAACCAAGACAACCAAAGAACGCCTTGATTCAAGGGACCGCAATGCATAAAATATTGTCTAAAAGTTAAACAAAAGGGCCTATGTAAAAAGGAAAGGAAAAGAACTCAAAGGGAGGCCAGAGAGAGAAACAGCAAGAAGGAAGGAAACCAGCCTTTACTGAACAGGATGAAGGCCACAAAGACGCCAAAACACCAGCGAGCCTGGGTCCTTCCAGAGGAGAGTGTGGAGCAGAAGGGAGAGGAAGGGGGAACCAGGAAGGAGTGTGCCTGGCCTCTGACTCTCAGCCCTGGCACAGTGCCCAGAGCAGTCTGAGATCAATGAGGGCCATCCCCAGGGGCCAGACCCAGCTCTCCCAAACCAGCCAGGGCACCACTCACAGAACAGGGACTCCCAGAATGCACAGGGGTGGCCCTGGGGTGAGGGCTGGGGATGGTAGATGGAGAGTGTACTATAGAAGCTTCAAATTCAGAGCTTAAGACCAAAGCCAGCTTTTTATTAAAGAAAGAAGAATGTGTGGGGGGGAGCACGGGCTCTAGAATGGAGAGTCAAAGTATCTCAGAGAGACCGACAGATACTCTGCGGCAAAGCCTCACTTTCTGATGCGGCCCAGGGAGGCAGGCACTGGTGCTCATTCACTTTCTCCCCCTGCATAATGGGGATGTGAGCAGCACACAGTAGGAGCTTAACAAGTATGCGCTGGAGTGACTACCGATAACCCAATTGTCCAAGGCCAAGAACAACTGATGTCTGGCCAGGTTGAAAGATGTTCTTTATGTGACAGCCTGGGCCTCTCATCTCGGAGAGGCCGACTAGTGAAAGGCTGAAAAAAAATAAATACAGAGCTGCCTGTGGTATCGACAAGGTTGGATTACACAAATCAAACTCTGTTTTGTTCCATGCGGCCTCTGTAATCAGTACAAAGCGTGTCCCGGTGCTGCTTGGATAAGAATCTCCCTTGTCCTTGCTCTGTCCAGATTGGACTCACACTCAGTGGCGGCTGTTTCCCCGACACTCCAGGGACCGCAGCAGAACTGTCACCGGGGAATCAGAGGAGGCGCAGGGCTGCACTGCCCAGGGCTCCAGGGGCCTAACACACAAGTGCTAACTGAACAGATGGCGATCGATCACCTCAGACTTGGGAGAGAGGGAGCACTCTCCTCTCTTCCCGTTTGATTCCCACAAAAACCTGGGCACAGGAAGAATCAGTATTTTAAATCCCATTCAACAGATAAGAAGTGAAATCTCAAAAAAGCCAAGAAGTTAGGGAGGTGATTCAAATCCTTAGATTCTGACTCCAAAGCTATGTCCACTAAGGAAAATATTGCAGGGGCTTCCTTATTATGAAAGCAGAGGTACGGGCAGAGAACTGCCACGGAACCGTTGCCCTCATATGTTTAAAGACATTGTTTCCAGGCCATTAACTGCTTAGAAAGGATGCTGTGGACCATATAGAATAAACCTCTCTGAAGCAGCACTAACTGGAGATCAAACAGAAGAAAGCCAAGATTGGTGTGAAATTAGAATATCAGGCCATGCTCTGAAACCACCCCTCATTTTCTTTAAAATGCAGAATTGGACATACTCTCCTTCACAGGAAGTTTGGCACTTTGTAAAGGGAAGTTTTCCAACACTTTTCCTTCCCCTGTTACACTCTAACGCTACCCTGGCCAGGGCTGAAGGAAAGAGTCTTCCAGCAGAGAACAGGGCCGTCAACATAGGGCAACTTCAGGAAAATTCCAGTTGGAGGCAGTTGGGAAGATATTTTTGTTCAATTCAGCATGCTTTTATCAAGCACCCAGCTGAGCTGAAAGTTAGGAGGGGTACAAAGATGATTCAGATAGGAACTTTGTTCTCAATTATTTTACAATGCAATGGGCAAGAAAGCAAAAATACAGCCCTAAGTATTTTATGAGGCAGAACAAGCCAGGGCAATAAACGGGAGCTCCATTGTGCTCTCCAGGGCTGGAATGCGCCTGCTGAGAAGCAGGTGCGGGAGGTAGGAAGATAAGGTGGGAAGATGGTGGTTTGAGCATGGATCAGAAGTGTGTGACCCCCCAGCTCAGTCACTCACACCATAACCCAGGCATGTCACCTGGCTTCTCTGAGCCCCCGTTTTCTAGAAATAGGAACAAGGAGGTCTAGAAGCACAAGGTGGCTCTGGTGATTCAATGAGAAAAATAAACAAGTCTCAGGTCCATGGCAGCACAGAGCAGCTCACCCTTCCTTGCAGAGTGCAGGGAAACAAGGGACCAGGCCCACTGTGCTGAGTGCTTCCTGGATGGGCTCTGGACCCCTGGCCTGCCCACGACCACCACCTTTGGAGTGGACACATGAAGTCTTGGAGAGATACCAGACTTCTCTCTATGACTATCGCAGTAGCCAAAAGCAATTGGGCTCCAAATCCTGGCCTACCAAGCTGAGCTAGGGATCCCAAGACCCAGGGCAACCCATGGGCTTAGTGGGCCCCAGACTGCTTGTGACCCAGACACCCAAGCAGCCAGCAGTACTGTGAAACGGAAAAGGAAAAAACATTCCTTGCCAAGAGCTTCCTCAGCCCGGTCTGCAGTGCCAACAGGAGGCTGCAGCCACCGTGGCAACCCCTATCACTCCTCCAAGAAAGAAAGGGCAGCAGAGGTGAGCAAAGCCTCCTCCACTCTGGCTGAGGACAGCTCTGGCACCCCTGCCCAGCACCCACTGCCCATACTGGGGGCTCTCTGTGTCTCCGAGGAGCTCCATCAGACCACTGGTCAACTTCGAAAGCTCTCTGGAGGCAACAGCAGTGTGTGCCTTGGTCAGAGAGGAGGGAGGTGGGAAGGGGATAGAGGAGGCAGGGCTGTCGCGGGGACACAGCAGAGAAGAAAGAGTCCCAGGGCACTGACTCCCAACCAGGGTCTTTACCGAGGTGGCTCTATACCCCCTGTCTGGGGCTAGTTTGCTAGACAGGGCAATACAGACTGGAAAAGGACGTAAGTAAGCACCCTGAGCTGGCCACTATCATTCTGCCCATGGACCACACATTCTTGCTGCCAGGTGTGGATCAAAAGGCAAACTAGATACTTTTACTGATCCTTCTTGTGCACTCAAACCCCCCTTCCCAGTCTTCTCCCAAAATCCAAAGCCAACTCCCATCCTCATGGCCCACCTTGGTGGGCGGAGAGGAACAAACTGTCCAGAACTACAAAGCCCTTCTCCTGGAAGAGAGAGCAGTCAGGTGCGGAGTGTGTGGGGAACTCGGCTGTAGCCTGCCACACCGATGACTCAGAATCTAAATATAGCCAGTGATATAAACAGAGCCAGCCACAGAGCAAACACCGGTCTCCAAATCCCAGCACTGGCTTTCACACTCTTCCCCTGGCACTGTCCGGGGTAGACCCGCCACTCCAGGGACAGACACTGCATCTTAGGAGGACTTTCCACTCAACAGGCAAACCTCTGGGGCCTCTGTCCAGGGCTGTCCCTTGTAGAATCCAGGTGACTTCATGAGCTGTGGTCTGAGCCCCAGAAAACTACTCATCAACATGAAGAACATCCTGAAGAGTTAGGAAGCAGTCAGGGCCTCCCCTGAACAAAGGACCCAGGCTGCTAGGCAGAGGAGCTGCTAGTTAATGAGTCACACAATCACCCAACTTCAGTTGACTTCCAAGGAGCACACCAAGAACTGTAAGAGCCAGCTCCAAGAGAAACCCCAAACTCATCTTTTAGCATATTTCCCAAAGTGTCCAAGTGTGTTGTTGCTGTCTGCAATGCTGAGGATCGAACCTAGGGCCTCACACATGCGTGGCAAGTACTCTACCATTGAGCTACATCTCCAGCCCAAGAGTTGCTCAGGTTACACTTCTCAAGTGATTTTCACAGCAACTCTAAAAGTTAAGTCCTGCACCCAGAGGCTTGCAAGGGTTAAGATAGCTACCCGTGAAAAAAGACCACGCAAATGGTAGAGCTGGGATCTTAATCCAGATCTGCCTGCAGGGCCAGGATCCTTCCTGTGATACCACTACTGAAGATAGTTTCAACTGAGTGTCTGAAAGTTTTCTTAGATTTCATTTTCCAAAAAGTCTAATTATTACTCAGGGAATTTCCAAATCTTATTTTTCTGAATGGAGCCACTCCTGGCCCAAATAAAGGAGCCATTTCTAATAGAAGGATCCCAACCCTCCTATAGCTTTAGATTCACTCAGTGGCCTCCTCTAGCTACTTATTGGAGAATCTTTAGCTTCTTAACATCACTCAGACACCCACACATTTGAAGGACAGGAAACCAGCTCTTTTTCTTCCCAAGGCACCTGCTGGAGACCACAGCACTGGACATGGAGAAAAGCTGAGGCCCAGACTTTCTGGCTAAGGCAACCTGTGAGTTCAACAGACAAGGGAACCCTATGGCACCAGCCTCCCAGTGTGTCACTATCACCGAGATAATCAGGGTGCAGCCTTGGCTTATGAGAAACAAAGCGAGAAAACTTACTCACCTGACTCAGCCACAACATGTGGTGAGGTTCAGATGAGCTTTCCCTTCACTCAGTCGGCTTCCAACTTGCTCACTGGTTCAGAAACCCAAAGAGCTAACGGTGAACACTGGCTGATGGATGATCACCTCTACATTCTCACCTGTGGCTCTAGAAATGCCACCCAGAACCAGCCACTTGGGTAACCAGTTTAGTCTCCCACCCAGCCACGCTCTTCAGGAAACACAGAGATGGTACAAGGCCTATGTACTATGACCCCCGGGGAATCGGGTACTGCTGCATGCTGCACCCCTCCCTCTGCTTCATATCTCCAAAAGAAATTTCTCTAGTGCAGAAAACAGAATAGTGGGGTGTATAACAAGGGACAGAGTGGGGAGCTCACAATTCCTACATGACTGGCCACTGGTACTGTCTGGACTTGGTTTCAGATTTAGGAGGAAAGAACAAGGTTGCCTCCCCAACCTTCTCATTGCCCTCTGGGGTTATTGCCCCTTAGAGGGTCTTTAAAAGAAGCCCAGAGTGATGGAGCACAAGTATCACTCCCCGAGGAGAAATGGAGAAGGTCAAGATCCACAGCTGACCAGCTTGGATATTGGCTTCTGCGGACAGGGCAGGCGGAGGAGTCTTTAGGGAAAGCCGGTCTGCTTAGGGTTCAGCTTGGTGGGTAGAGAAATGAACTGTGGACCAACAAGAACAACACAGAGGTGAGCAGGATTATGAGCAGAAGGAAACAAGTGTAAAAGAACATCTCCAGCTATAAGCGAGTTGATGATCTCTTAATTAGCTTGACTGTAGTAATCATTTTACAATGTATATGTATCTCAAAGCATGAGGGTATATACTTTAAGTATATATGATTTCGTCAATTATATTTCAAAAATCACTATGTGTCTAAATTTCTCTGGATTTTTCTTTTTTTCTTTTTTTTTTTTTTTTGCTTTTTGGAGACAGGGTCTTGCTTTGTAGTTCAGGCTGGCCCTGAGCTCACTATGGTGCCCAGGCAAGCCGCCGCGAACTCAGCAATCCTCCCGTCTCTGCCTCCCGAGTGCTAGGATTACAGGCGTGAGCCACCACGCCCAGCATTATATGTGGTAACCGGGGATCGAACTCAGGTCCTTA